>JARHVA010000110.1:2557500-2605000 GCA_037957365.1 Torreya grandis
ACTATCCTCTTATTTATTATTTTCCCAGACCATTGCATGCATCTGAAAACCCTTAAGATCACGAAAAACCCTTCTCCATTGCTACCAAAAAGACTCACCATCAAGATATAAACTCCTAGCATGCTCTTCATGTCCTTCAGCTTGACTGCTAAACTAACAAACTCTTCCTAATTTCCTCCATCATGCAGTTAAATCCTCAACATGATAGTTTTTCATGGTTCAAATGGCAAAGCACAAAAATAAATGATGGTTCTAGAGATTAGGGTTAACATAAAAAAATTCAATAAATATAATTATTATGTTTTTAATAATAATTTGAATGCCCATTCAACTCAAGCATTAAACATTGAACAATCTGTGCCATATACCTAGGTTAACATTAGGTATTTCAAACTTAAGACCCCCTAGTACCCTTAGGTCTAGGTTAAACATAGTTTTATAATAATCATTTTGATATAATGTTCAAACAAGTATTTTTTGCTTCCAAGTCATGTTTATATATATGTTCTAACAATGTTTTTCATTGAATGTTGTACTTACACACCTATTAGAGGATATATAATCAACAAAAAAAGTCATCTATAAACATGTCTAACTAGAACACACCATAATGGCAACCATATTATCATCTAGTAATCAATAATAATTAAAAATGAGATTGATTAGTATCAAAACATGAATTTAACTATATCAACCCATCTAAATATAAATTAACTCGACATAATAAAACTTAAAGAAACCATGCATTTCACTGTGCTAAGTGGTTTATGTTGGGTTCATTATTGATTCTCAACACGTCCAACATTCCTATCTATAGCATCCTTCCTGATGATACTCTCCCTTCATATCTAATTGGAGAGTAAAATTTCTCCTTCATCCACCTCAAAAATGTAAATAGTAGTTAATTCCTAATCATGATAACCAATATAAATTCTACTAAAGCATAATAATAATGAATAATCATAATCCACATGCATATAATACTCATGTACAACTAACCAAATCAAGTAACAAGTCAAATAATCATCAATGTCTATCCATACATCAACATAATGAAATTTAGTTTACTACAATAGTAATTAAATAACATTAACCCCATAATATCTTTTTAATAAGCAACTAATGTTTTGTGAGGAAATGCTTGAAAGCTTCACTAATTTACCAAATTTAATCAATCTATTTTAAGGCTTAATCTTCATAAATAATTTATCACCTACATAAAACTATCTTTCTATCCTTTTCAGATTGACATAACATTTCTACCTATAGTTGGATTCAACCAACCTTTGTCTGATTAACTTGGCCTGCTCTTCCATTTCTAAAAAGATTCTAAAACCAAAGACCACCCTATCTTCTAGTTTGTCCTAACTAATTAGTGTTCAGCACCTCCTTTCATAAAATGCTTCAAATGGAGACATATTTAAAGGTGATTTGTATGAGTAATTATGATCAAACTCTATTAGTGGAAGATACTCTTCTCACTTGTATTGCTGATCCATGCAATACATTTGAAGAAGATCTTCTAGAATTTGATTTACCATCTTTATTTATCCATCTATTTATTGATGATATTTAGTACTAATATTTAACTGTGTGCCCAAATGTAAATTTAGAGTCAACCAAAACCTAGATGTCATCTTCAAATCTTGATCTTAAATGATCTTCTCTAAAAACCCATGTAACTGGTACACCTCTTTCACAAACATCTTTGCAAGAATAGGTGCATCATGAGTCAGAATACCAAGTATGAAGTGGGATACCTTGGTTAGTTTTTCAAATACCACCAAGATCATGTCATGTTGGTTTTTTGATGATGATAAACCCTGAACAAAGTCCATACTAATTGCCTACCAATTTCATTTTAGTATATCATGAGGATACAAAATCCTGATGGATGCACATGTTCTGCTTTCACACACTGACACTCCAAGTAATGAGACACAAAATCTAGTTCATCCATTTTAATTATTTTATAGAAGTAAAGAGGTTTAAGCTCTACCATGAGCTTAGTCACTCTTGTATGACCTAAATAAGGGGTGGTTTGTAACTCCTTAAGCCCAATATTACTCAAATTCTCTCTACTAGGTACATATATTCTACCATTATACCTTAAAATACCATTATTATCCAACTTGAATCCTTTGAACTTAGAATTATAAGCATCCTCTAACAAAGATTTCCTGACTTTCTGATAGGAATTCATCTCTGGGGGAGAATTTAACAACTTTATCATGAAAGTTACTCCTGATAGTAGCCAATATTGATGTATACCTTCTACGACTTAGGGTATCAACAAATATATTTTACTTTCCCTTGATGTAGTTAATATCAAAACCATAGTCAGATAATAACTCTAACCAATGTCTCTAATAAACATTTAGGTTTGGTAGGGTGAAGATATATTTGAGTCCCATGTTGTTAGTCTTGAGCTCAAATAGTTTTCCCAATAGATAATTCCTCCAAACTTGTAAAGCATGCATAATTAATACAAGTTCCAGATCATGTGGATCATAATTAGGCTCAAAATGCTTAAGTTTTTTGGACTCATAAGCTACCACTAAACCATCCTTCATAAGAACTTATCTAAGGCCATCCCCAGATACATCAGTGATTACTGAAAACTAACCATTAGGATCAAGAAATCTTAGCATAGGCACTGACCTAAGCCTCCTTTTCAACTGTTAAAAAACTTTCTCAAACTTGTCCAACCAAAAAAAAATCTAATTCTTCCACTGAAGAGAGGCATTTAGGTTATCTATTTTTGAGAAATGTAAAATAAATTTCCTGTAATACCTAGCTAGTCCCATAAAACTTCTCATCTCATGTACATTTTTGGGTGTTAGCCACTCCACAATGGCTCTTATTTTTACCAAATCAACTAATATCATTTTTATAGAGATAATGTGTCTTAAATATTACACTTTGCTCTAGAAAAATGCATATTTGGAAAACTTACCATACATTTTATGTTTCCTTAAATGTTGCAACACCAACTCTAGACGTTGTAGATGTTATTCATAATTCTTATAATAAATGAGGATATCATCTTGAAAAACTAACATAAAGTGATTGAGATAATCCCTAAAAACATTTTTCATAAGATTCATGAACAATGCTAGAGAATTTGTTAACCTAAAAGGCAACACTGTAAACTCATAGTGCCCATACCAAGTTCTAAATATTATTTCAAGAATATTTTCTTCTTGAATCCTTAATTGATGATATCCTACTCAGAGATATATCTTCAAAAATACTATTTACGCATGCATTTTATCAAAGAGATCATTAATGTGAGGCAATGAATACCTATTTTTGATAATTGCTTTATTTAACATCATGTAATCAATACATAGGCAAAAAGTACCATATTTATTCTTGATGAACATGATTGGTGCACCCCATAGTGACACACTTGGTTGAATCAACACTTTAGATAATAAATCCTATAGTTGAGCCTTCAACTCAACCAACTATATAGTCATCATCATGTAAGGTGCCTTGGATTATAGTTCTAAATCAAATATTATGTCAATTGAGAAATTGAACACATGCTTGGGTGGTCATCCTAAAAATTCCTTAGGAAACACATTCTAAAATTTTTTAAGGAAAGGATAATCCTCAATGGATGAATCCTTTACTTCCTCCATATAATTTATTTGAACAATAAATTCTTGACATTCTTTTCTCTGAGCCTTCTTAAGCTAAATTGAAAAAAATTGGCTAAGTTTTAACTCCTTTTTCTCACCCTAAATTTGAGTCTAATTCCCAAAATCATCCTAAAATTCTACCTTTTTTAGATAATGATATACCTTTTATTTATGCTTATCAATAAAATTTGCCCATAGGATTACATTATATGTCCTAGTGGAGCTACATAAGGATCGATAATAGTAGTGAATTCAAGCAACTCAATCTTAGCTTCTATTAAACACCTATCGAATTTAACCTTAACATCATTCTCATATTGCATTAACCATGCATTCGTCATTGAACCAACTTTCCTAGATAACTTAAAAATCATACGTGGAGAAATAAAACTCTCAGTAGCTCTAGTATCTATCAAAATAGAAATAGGTTGACCAAAAAGATTACTTAGAATCTCAATAGGTGAAGCTTGAAAACTAGCTTAATGATTATCAACTACATTATGGATTCTCTATCAAAATTTATCTTGTTATGAAATAGCCTTAGATTTTCCTTTAGAATTTCCATGAGTACATTCCCTGGCAAAGTGATCACCTGTATAGATGAAACAACTGCCATGTGGTTCTTTCCTTTCTAATTGCTAGTTCCCCTTGAACCTAAATTTGAAATTACCATTCTTTTTATTTCCACCTAAGAAGTTACTGAACTTAGAATTCTAGTTATTTCACTAGTTATTTGAATTCTCATTTCCCTTCCAGTTCTTCTCCTTAAGAGTCAGTTTGGAACCTCCAAACATCTTCTTGAACTTCTTTCTGATCTAAACAAGAGATTTTAGCTTAGACTCCTACTTAACTACCTTCTCAAAAACCTAATTCATCATAGATGTCCCATGTAGATCTACCTCACATCCATTTTGGGGTTATAATCCCATTATGAACTTTTATATTTAAAACCTTTTCTCTACCTAATACTGAGGAACATATTTTAAGAGCTTGGTGAACTAATCCTAATACTCATTCACTAAAATATATCCTTAATTTAGATTCTAAATATATGTCAAATTTTGATCAAATTATAGCCAAGGAAGCCACCATGACCTGAATAATGTCACAAACTACTCCCAAGTAGTGGTGGTACATTCGAGGTTCATCTCAAGCTTATTATTCACCCACCACATTTTGATTCTTTAGAAATTTGATATAATCCAAAACTACTTTAGTAACATCTGATTAGTTTCATATCTTGAAGTAATTTTCTATTTATGTCAACCAAGCTTCAACACCATCCACACTACAATTCCATCTAACTTAGGAGGATTTACCTTATTCATGTCCCTTGAAATTTTTGTAGCTGCTCGATCCCTACCATCCTATGCAACTTCATCCTACCTATGCTCTTACTGAGCCTCTTACTGAGCTTTTTGATAAACAATGTGATCTTCAACATCTTCCTAAGTGGTTTCCTTCACATACCCATGCATTTCATTCTATAAGGTCATGATTCAGTCCCTAGTTTCATGCATGGTATCAATAATTTGATCCAACTCTGTAGCTTGCTCTACTACAAATTGGTTTGGATCTACTGGAGGGTTGATATTTAAAATACCTTCACCTCCAGGTCTATCATGCACCATTCTCCTTTCTGATTAACATGAGAATATGAATATGTTAGTGGACTAATTAAGTTCTAAATTTTGAGACTCAGCTCTGATAGCAAAATTATAGAATCCTATTGGGTTTAACCCAAATAATAGTAATTTTTATTTTTTAATCTTTACTTAATAATCAGATTAGAGTATCCATAATAGATCAGTTAACATGATCTTTAACTAAATGCATTTTTTCATAATAAATTTGTTATGATTCATTTATATAATCATCATATTAATAGAGATAACATTATTACAAATATAGTCCATCATAAATGTATAACTATTTAATTAATAACAACTCAACCAACTGCTAAAAGTTAATACAATAATATTATACAATTAAGAGCATCCAAACTGATATTCATCAAGTATAATAATATAATTAATATAAATAATAGTTAAATATAATAAATACAAGGTTTCATAGAACTAATGAGTGTCCATAAACTCATTATGTAAATATACTAAAATCATTAGTGAGAGTGTCTATCGGATGACTATTGGAGGAGAGGGAGAGCATCATCAGAGTGATTTTACACACCAACCATGGGCCATAGTTCCCCTTCACAATGCCCAATTAGGAAACAGACCTCCCTTTATGGATGAGAAGATGATAATGGTGAAAGTATAAAGAATTCAACTAGAATTTATATGTTGTAAGATTTTAACTACATGCAACATATCATAAAGATTTATGTTTCTAACATGACACGGTACATACATGCATATAATCAAATAGGTGAAAGGGTAATGTTAACTATAATCATTAATTTGGATAGAGTTTTCATCTAGTCTAATGATCTATTAGATCAATCATAATCAGACACACACACATTCAATTAGATCTCATAAATTTAAGTATTAAATCATTTAACTATATACATGAGAATATGTCTCATGATAATTATTGTTAGCAATATTAATACCATATTTCCAAATAATCTATATATAATAATTCTAGATATTTCTCATAAATATTAAATATTTAATACCATGGTAATTAAATACAATAAATATATAAATAATCTCATGTTAATTAACAACTTATTTTCACAAATTTATTTCTTAAGTTCCAATACAACCAATGTCCATTTTCCATTAAGGCAATATTACATATGCAATTGCTTTCTAATAATCATCATAAAATTTAAGAATTTTATCAATTATTAATAAACACTTCGAGTTCACATGCATTATCTTATGTAACTATTGTCATAGTTTTTGAAAATTACAAAAAAAATGGTGAAAATTTTAATTTTTTAAAAAATGGCTAAAACTTTTGAATTTCACCTAAAAATGCCAAAAGTTTTAAAAAATTAATTTACGGTCAATTTTATTTTTACTCAAAAATGTTTAAAAAAATAAGTTTGAACTTTTTGAGTAAAAAGCCATTAGTTTTCCTAGTAATTTTCCAAAACCTTTTTGCTTTTTGTGAGTTGTATAAACATATTTTCCTTTTTCACAAGTCATGCAAAGTGCAAAAAAAAGTTCGGTATAAAGTGAAAAAACATTTTCAGTGAAAATTACAAAAAATATTTTTAGCACAAATTTCAAAAATGTTTTCGGGCTTCATGCAATTTGTAAAATCTTTTTAAGTTTCCTCTAGCCGTGTAAATATGATTTTCACTTTCTCGACTATGCAAATTGCAATTTTCTCTCTTCACTCCCATGCAACTATTATGATTATTTCCATGGGCTATGCAAGTGAGACTTGGTCTTCCCAAAAGCTTCATTTTCAAAACATGATTATCAACATGTATATCAAGCATGGTGGTTTCACAAATACTCGGGAAATGTTTGATGAAATGACTTAGCAAGATAGTTTCTTATGGAATGTGATGATTGTAGATTATAAAAGATATGGGTGACCTCATCAAGTTTTGACAATATTTCATCAAAATTCATCGAATGGGTGAGCAACCCAATCATTTTAGATTTGCTAGTGTACTCTCAACATGTGCCAAAACAAAAGCTTTAGAACAAAATATTGATATTCATGTAAGCATAATGGAAAGCAGATTTTTGTCAAATGTTGTATTCACAAATTTTCAGGTAGATACATATGGAAAATGTGGAAGCATCCACAAGACACGTGAACTATTTGAAAAAATGATTCAAAAGAATGTGGTCTCATGGATTTAAATAATTTCAAGATATACACAAAATATAAAAGTATGGAAAACATATGATAATTCCCTTGAGATTGCACAAGACTTATAGCCAAATGATGCACAATTGTATTGATTAGATGCAATATATTTTGGACTCATAATGTAATATAACATGTCCACTCAAATATAAGACAAGATTTAATTATTGGACATGTTAGAAGATTAGGTGTTGTTCCTGAGAATCCCTCAAAAGGTTTTACAAGCTGTGAGATAGTGAATAATATTGAACTTGTGTAAGGGTGTTGCATAAATGGAAGAAAATGGATCCAGTCCTATAGTGGAGAAGTTTACAAAGGATGGAGGATATGATGATAATCATATTGAAGAAACCTTGGATGCTCGACATGTGAATGTGTATCAAAAAAGGGGTTTCTTGTTTGATATCCAAAATTATGCCTATCCTTTGGCTCAAGGAGATCTGAAAAAGAAACCATAGACCATAATGCAAATACAATTACATGAAATGCCAAAATAGATGGGCCTAAGGAGAATTTGATGCTAGTGATTGATGTACAAGAGAGGGACAAATAAGCTATAGATAAAAGAGTTACTCAATTTGGTATCACTAATAATGGAGAATCACATTCTTAGATGAATCATTAGTCATATATATCAATTGAAGAATAAGAACAATCTAAAGCTAATTATGATGGAAAAAATGATCATGATAATAAGGGAATTATATTTTCATCCAAGTATCATTCGGTAGAGTCCAATTTATAGAATATTGGCACTAGTGTTCCTAAAAAAGGAGGAAGTTTATCTTCTCAAATCCAATAATCAAAACATCCTTAGTTTGTGGGTACCTCATGCAAAGGATAGAAAATGATAGATTGAATGTAAAAGGTAGTCACATATAAAACATAGTATAAAGTGACATAGATGGGAATACTCTCTGAAGAGATTAAATACATAGTTTAGTATGGCATGTGTAGACACTTATCTATCATTTTGATGTGTCTTTAAAGATAGTGACATAATTGCACCATAGTTGGCATCACATACACAAACTCATGGAATATATTTGATACGAGTCTTCATGTGGCATATGATCATGTAGGTCTAATTGGAATGATGGTAAATGGGAATGGGATGATATGCCACATCAAGATAAATGTTGTTGGAAAGAGTGAAGCTAATTCAATGACTCGTATCAAAGGGTGATGTCTAAGCGAATTTGGTGATAAATTTTGATGAGACATCTTTTCAAATAATTGTGTGCATTCTAAAAATTATGCCAATTTATGCAATTTGTAGGTGCTCAACAAAGAGGCTTATAGGAGTTGTCCATATACAATAAAAAATGTCAATGGAATTAGAGTTATGTGTAGTCAATCCATTGAGAGTAGAGGTTATAAAATTATGTTCTGATGCCCAGAATTCCAATGTTGCCTGATAATATTTGGAAATTGAAGTTCAAAGACTGCAATAAGATTTAAGTAGAGCATGAGCTGATGTGAAAGATGTTCCTACATTGATGGTCGAGTTGGATAGTATACATCAAGAACTTATACTATCCAAGACTATTATTGAATATGAAAACAATATAAATAAAATTGACAGTTGTAAATCATCTCCAGAACCTTGCCATATCCTTCCAACATATACCAAGTGAAATAGGTTGATGTTCAAATGAATTGGGCACAAAATTTGATTGAGTCATTTTGTCGAATAGGTCATGGAAGAAAAATGGATGAAATATTGACCAATGAAATTTTAAGCAACAGGTATGAAATCAAATTGAATGGCCTCCTAATGCTCCAATCTCAAAGAGACGTGGTTTTATGAATGATAATAGGTGTTCACAAGGGTGAATATTTGATTTGAGAAATTCTATTAATCATGTCCTCTATTCATGAAATCATATTATCAAAAAAAATTACATATCCTAGGTGCACATATATACTAAATTAGGTTAATGAAATCTTCATTTTATCAAAATCACATGTGGTCTATATTGACAACATTTCTATAGCTCTAGGTGATCGATGGAATAAGTTTAAAAAATACTCAACAATATAAAGAACTATGAAAATATGGGGCTTTGTTGTCACTTTCTTATTTGAGTCATGGCTTGATAATCAAAATTTTGCATGTAAAGGTGGGATAAATGAGGATAAAAATAAAGTGAGCTGCAAAGCCTTAGCTAAGTGGTTGAAAGAAAATATTTTAAGATTAGGACTGGCATTCATTAAAATATTTTTCATAGAAATATGTTGATCAATTAGCAGAGCATCAGAATCAAGTCCCCCCATTTAATGTATAAACTATAGTTGTTATAGTTCAAAAGGAATTGGGGAGGCCAAGGGATGAAAATTTTAAATGGTTTGATAGTGATTCAATTGATGTTGCTAGTCTTGGCCAAAGTAAACCATGCAAATTTGAGAGGTTAGGAATTCATTGTGAAGGTTCACATTTGAGTCTGAAGGAACTATTTGATATTGATCTAAAGAATTTGAGGGTAATAGAAGAATGTATATAAAAGATTGATCCAAATTCAAATGGTGCCAAATGGGACAACTTGAAATTAAACCTATCTTTGAAAGTCAAAAAATTGAAATTCACAATTTTGAATGAGTAAGGCTTTACAAGAGAGTCACTTTAAATGGATTTTTTAGAACAAAACTTGATAATTAAACTATGGTGGAAAGGTTGGCAAATTGCTCACTCATTTATTCCTGACTCAATGGAAAATTGGCTTCAATGTCAGATTACAATATGTGGAAAATGGCACATAGCTAATCTCTCTCAAATCAAAAGTGATGAATCAAATTCCTCTTGTGCAGTAGTTTGAGACCCTATCCATGATAATTGTATTATCCCTTAGGAACCCAAAATAGAAAACAAAATAAATAATGGATTTTATGGGTATGGATTTTTAAATAAGCATGGACATTATGAATAGAGTTTCAAAGAATCAAGGAAAAGTGAGTGTGCATTAAATCTTGAGAAGGAAAATCTCTAGAAGAAGCTCACATAGTTAAAATAAAGGTGTTCCTTTCTAGAAGAAAAGATTTTGATAAACATTGAAGAGAACTAGAAATAATTGCAAAGCAATGACCGAGATTTTCTTCAGTGAAGGAGAAAGTGAATGAATTCTTCATTAAGCTCTTGGTCTTTTCATGTTAATGTTGGATCTCAATTTTTAATTTCAAGTTTTAAATTTTTTGTAATTACAACCTTGTAAATGCAATTCGTGCAAATGCACTGTCACTTTGTAAGTCTCAAATTATGTATTTTTGATTTACACATTTCATGTGGTGTAAAAGCACCAAGCATTTTTGCACTAGTCGAATGGTGAAATTTTGTAATTTCACATTTGCATGTGGTGTAATTACACTAATGCACATTTACACTACTTAAATGGTGAATTTTTTTAAACTCATTTTTGCATCTTCTAAAATGCACAAAAGATGATTATGTAAGGCTCATTATAAAAAAAGGACTTTTGGTAATGAAACTCTGTAGAAATTTTTGAAGGATGAGATTGTATTTTTGACTCAATAAAGATCAAAATAAGGAGATTTTACAAACTTTGTGTTTAGGATTTATTCGTGAGTTATAACTCTACGTATGATTCATCTATGTCTATATATTTACTTTCAAATTGTTTTCATAATCACTACCAAATTGTCAGAGGATGAGAATGTCACATTAAGTATTTCTTTTAGAATATTCTTGTGTTTTTCAATGAATGTGAAATATTGATGGAGTTTAAGCAGTATTTTAACTCTTTATGGGTAAATATGGGATGGTTCTCTTTGGTCTGCTATTAGTATTAAAAAATTGTCTCAGTGTATTTTTTGCACTCCTAAGAGTGTAATTATGTATTTACCACCCATTTAATGAGAGATCTTTCCATGCACATGGTGTTTTACCATTCTTCAACTATTCTTGTATGTTTTTGCATTTAGCTACCTAGAGTTGTCTTTCATTTTTCTTAGGGTTATCATAGTAGTTTCTATATTTAAATCACTATAATAACCTTGTCCTCCCTTATTTATTTCTTTTCTCCATTCTTCCCTTCATTCCATTTTTCCTTCTTTATCCACATTTCCTATCTATCTCCTTTATGTACTTTTAGGTTAAAAGTACAAAATCCCCAATAGAGAACATTTTTGTTGTAAATAGCTATGAATAGATTTTCCCCTATTTTTCCCATTTTGGATTTCAATGTTTCTAACTAACGTAAGAACTTAGTTCTCATACTGTTGACTCAAAGTCACCAATTTGTCCCCCCTAAAAAAAATTTGAGCCAATTTGTCGACTACACTAGGTACCAAGGTGATTTACTCACATGATTTTTAGACATTTCAAGGAACCTCCCCTAGAATGGAGGTTGGTGACTCTGTTGATAAACATTACCTAGTGCCTACACCTTCTTAATTGCATTCATGGCATTGACTCACCCCAATTGAAATGTTCCCCGTGTCCCATGGGGAAAATATTTTGGACCATCGGCTTTGGCCCAATATAATGAGTTCCAATCAGGCTCAAGGATGAGATTCCCAAAGTTCTTTAGAGAAAATGGTCAAGGCATAGATAAACATATCTAGGCCTTCACAATGTCTTGTAACATTTTGGGAGTTATGTATGAGGATGTTGCTATGAGAATTTTCATTAAAACTTTCATTGGACTTGTTGTTGAGTGGTTCTGGTACATAGAAGATGGATGTGTTGTGGATTTGGAATCTTTGAAAAATAAGTTCCTAGATAGATTCAAATCAATTGTCAACATGTGTGCCCTTTTGTCAGAATTCTTATAGATTCAAAAGTGAGATGATGAGAAGATGAGAGAGTTCATAATATGTTTAACAAAAATTGAGACTGATCCCTCAAGCAAATCAGCCAAGTATCAACAATCAACTTTGCATTTTCATTGGTTTTCTTTACCCAGAGATTAAGTATGTTTTGATGAATAATAAGGTAAATGACTTAATAGTTGCACAAAAAGATGCTATCAATATTGAAGATTATTTGATCATGTCTAGAATGTTGAAGAAAGAGGTTTTAAAAAGTATCACAACTGTTGAAAATGATGACGAAGAAATAATGAAACCCAATACAATCAAGAATCTGTAATATTTAGAAAAAAGAGTTTGAAAATAAGATATTGATCAAACATGTTAGAACTGTAACAAATAAAAAGAGAAATTGGTAGCTAACACATATGATTGTTTTAGTTGAACAATTAGAAGAACTAATGATTGATCAAAGAACAAATCAAGAGTTTAACTTCTCACTTGGTGAAAAGGAGAAAGATTTGCTTATTTTACTAGATTACTTAAACCCCATGGTCCTAGGATAAAATGGGTTATCTAAAAAATAAAAAATAAAATCACAAATATAAAAAAAGTAATAATACAAAGTGTGATGTTATAATTTATGAAAGAGAAGATATTGTGGAACTAGTTTTCAACAAAGCAAATGATCCCTTCTCCATCAAAATGAAAGACTCAATAGCCAAAAATGAAGATTCCTCAAATATTTCATTTTTAGGCTCTACCATAGAAGAATTATCCACAAGATCTGAATCCAAATCAATTAAGTCTATGCAAATTGAAAATCATAATCATGCCAAGGTTGAGGTCAAAGAAGACATCGATGCAGAATGAAATGAATGGTGCCCAATAATCATTACAAGCAAAATGGAAACTATCAAGGCAGAGGAGATTGACAAAGATGATAATGATAATTTATCCAGTGATGATTTCATTTCTATTATGGGAAGTGATAGAAAATAATATCAATAATTCATTCATTTTGCATTATAATCATATTGTGATTCTAGCATAGATATGTGACACACTTTTCTCTAATTCAAATAGTGTATTTATCATAGTTTCATTTTAAGTCATTCAAGAAGACATTAAAAAATCTTAATATTGTTTAGAAGTGCTCACAAATGATCAGGGAATTCATAATGATTTTATATCAAAATAGGAAAACATTATTGATTTATTCATTCATGGTAATTCTTGTGTGAATGATAATAGTATGTTCATTTTCCCACCTACGTGGTCACTATGCTAAATGTGTTTAGATTTCATAATTCAAATCCATTATTTCTAAATATAAGGTATTTGTCCTAGCTTGTAAATGGTTTTGTATGATATTCTCATTTTCATCAACTCCTTGTAGTTCTACTTTCCTAATTTTATCTTGTTTCCTTTTCTCATTTTATTTTGGTGTACATGTTGTTCCTCAATAAATGTAATAGTCTCTCTATTTCCCCTCATCTGTGTATTAGTATTTATATCTACACCTATTTATAACAATGATCTCTACCTAGGAAATATCAAAGGTAATTACAAGTTTTGCAAGAGTGACAGATGGAATTGGTCTTTCATAAGTCTCTTTAGTCAAATAAGAGGATCTAGACTGACATCATGTGTTTATTTCTCATATGATTGAGATGGGTGAACTAGATGTTAGTTGGCCAAATCAAGTCATGTAAGTTTTCAAATGAATAGGTGATCTAGCCTGGCAATGCATGTTTATTTCTCATATGATTGAGATGGGTGAACTAGTTGTTATTTGGTCAAATGCAAATATACAAATGTAAGAGAAACACTTCTCTCTTCTCATTTTATTTTGTGTAAAAATGCACATAAAAAAATGTATTGACATACACTATCCTTTGATATATGTGATAGCATACGTTAGGTTGAGTACCTAACCCTTGCATACACTATCTTTTGACATGTGATAGCTTTCTGATGGATTGAGGACCCATCCCTTTCTCGAAGATTAAAAAATTGAAGATTTTTCAAATCCTATTTTAGTATTTTTTTTCAATATGATCTAATTAGATACTAAAAACAAATTAAATTCAGGGTTTTGAAGATTACTTGGAGATGAAGGTTGGTTGTGCACTGTTGATCAAGCTTTGTGGGAAATCCTCTTTAGCTAGGGAAGATTGACCTGCAAATCTCAAGTAAACACTTAGACAAAAATGGATTATTAGGAAGATGAGTTGGTTGCCTAGTTACAAACTAATCTCGAGAGGTGCAATGCTTACTTGAATGGATGTCAACCCAGTATTTTCAATTAAGATGAATAAAATGTTAAGAATGATAAAGATAAATGATTGCAAGATATAAATGATGTGAAAGATAATTTGATAAAAATAAATTATTATGGATTATTCAAGATAATAGATAAGATATACAAGATAATAAATGTAGGTATAAACAATATAAAATATAACTTAATAAAGATTAGATAAACGTAGATTATCTATGATTGAAAGATAAGATAAATGGATCATTCAAGGATAAGATGTATAAATTCTTTGATAATTTTAAGTAATGGATATCAATAGATTAGGAGAGAGATTTATAAAATAGAATGTAGATTATGTAGGATTTAGGGCTTTGAATTATGTCAAAAATATAATTCAGGTCTATTTTTGTGTTTTAGTAAGGATCAATGTCGACCCTGTAGGATCGATGTTGATTATGTGTCATTTTTTAATAATAAAAAATTAAGGATGTAAATTTTTTGAAAGGTTCATAAAATAATGAAAATAGACAATAGATGATAAAACAAAGATTCTAAAGGACTAATAAACTGCAATGTAAGCCAAAACTAAGCAATACAAAATGTAAAACTGACCTTTAATGATCAAGGTCAATGTAGACAATGTGTGCTACAAACATGGCATTTAAAAATCCAAAATGGCTTGCTATTATATAAATAGGGGTCTAACAGGGTGTGTATGTAATTTTAGAAATAATTTGGTAGCATTTTAGAGTCCAAAATTGTAGTCCTAATCCATGGAGGCTTACTGTGTATATATGGATCGACATCGATCTTGGAGAATCAACATGGATCATGGAGGATTGATGTCAATTAGCTCAATTTGGTCAAAAGTTGGCTTGGGTTGTTTTGATCCATGTGCCAAAGTAAGTGAATGTAACACTAAGTTGTTTGCATGGGTTTTTGATGAGGGTAAGTTGTTGGAAGGATTGTTGGGAAGTTAGGGATGGATTTTGTTTTTTATTTGATTTTTATGGATTTTGGTTGTTTAAAATATTTTGGGTGGTTAAGAATGGTAAATAGTAATTAATATGATTAATTACCATGGGTAAATAGGGGGTATATACATAAAATAAACATTTAATTATGGATATTTAGTTTAAGTTATATTTTATGTATATACTTTCAGGTTGTTTGATAGTGGTTTTGGACCTCTAGGTGTTAAGATGCAAAATATAGATTTTTGGAGGTTTCCACCACATTTCAAACTTAGCCAATTTCAAGACTTTAGAATTTTAGACTCAACCTACTTCAGGGTTTCAGGCTATGGTGCAGATTTATAACATCTACAAATCCATCAATGTTACCACTGAAGACTCCATTACATAATGGATAAAATGTCAGCCCGCAAGACTAGAGAATTCTAAATTCTTTATGTTCCTTGTAGTTTAAAATTATAGTCAGGGCTAGCTATTGTCTTGATTTTTGAAAATGGTAAAAAAATAGTTAAAATTTCAATTATTAAAAATATGGCTATTTTTTTTTAATTTCACCTGAAAAGCCAAAAAATTTGAATTTACAACCAATTTTCTTTTTACACCAAAATGTTAAAAAAAATTAGTTTTAACCTTATGTGTAAAAAGCCACTAACTTTCCTTATAATTTTCCAAAACCATTTTACTTCTTGTGAGTTGCATAAACATTTTTTTCTTTTTCACAACTTGTGCAAAGTGAAAAAACATTTTTGGTGCAAAGTACAAAAACATTTTTGGTGAAAAGTTTAAAAACATTTTCGGTGAAAATTGCAAAAAATATTTTTAGTGTAAATTAAAAAAATGTTTTAATCCTTCTTTTAATCTACAAAAACTTTTGAATTTTCCCCTATCCATGCAAATCATCTTTCCACTTTCTCAGCTATGCAATTTGCAATTTTCTCTCTTCACTCTCATGCAACTATTGTGATTATTTACCTAAGTTGTGCAAGTGAGACTAGGTATTCCCAAAGCTTCATGTTCAAAACATGATTATTAACATGTATATCAAGTATGGTGGTTTTATATATACTCATGAAATGTTTGATGAAATGACACAACTAGACAATTTCACATAGAATGTGTTGATTGTAGATTACAGAAGATGTGGGTGACCTCACCAGGTTTTGACAATATTTCATCAAAATGTAATGAGTGAGTGTCAAAGCCAATCATTTTAGTTTTTACAACATATTCTCAATGTGTGTCAAAATAAAATATTTGGAACAAAATATTGATATTCATGTAAGCATAGTGAAAAGTGGATTTTTGTCAAATGTTGTATTTTCAAGTGCTCATGTAGATATGTATGTAAAAAGTGGAAGCATCCACAAGGCACGTGAACTATTTGACAAAATGATTCAAAAGAATGTGGTCTCATGGATTACAGTAATTGTAGGATATATATAAAATAGAAAATTATGGCAAAAATATGATAAGTCCCTTGAGGTTGTACAAGACTTGCAAAGAAATGATGCACCATTGTATCAATTGGATGTAATATATTTTGGACTCAAAATGTAGTTGCTGATGCAGGAAAATTGCACCCTTTGGCAGGAAGTCAAACTCCTACCTTCTCCTTGCAACATGGAAACTCCCCTCTCACCTGTGGGACTGGCGAAGCTAGAGGGGAGAGTCTCTAGATAAGGGCTAGCTCCCTTTGATGCATCGTGTTTGTTCCAATAAGTGCAAAACACACACACACACACACACACACACACACACACACACACACACACACACACACACACACACACACACACATATAGATATAATGGGGGGGTGAAAAGGGAGAAAGATAAAGGCAAACAAACTACTCTAAAGAGGTGATGCACCAAAATAAGTCGACCTTCCCACATCTGCACTTAGGATCAGACAAAAACAACATACATATACTCAGACTTGGCAGAAAGACCAGGCTACAAGAAAATGGCAGGGAGGTTCTTATGAAAACACAAGAACAGGGACTCACCAAGATGCTATGAAATACATACTGTAAGTGACCTCCTTTGTTATATACTTCTAAATAGAGCTCTTCTCTTGTCAGCTGTAGAAAATGGCACCTTGTAGATAACTGGTGTGTTGGTGTTGAACCTATGAGAGCATCAAAATATAATGACTAAACACAAATTAACACTCAGGACATACACAGAATATCCATCCAAGAAGAGGTAAAAAAATGCATTTATTGATTCAGGTGGAAATTTTAGCAGGGCTACACCTTGTAAAATGTGGAAGATCATTACAAAATGACAAGTTTGCAAAATATATCAGAAGCAAGGAGGCCCATTTGGTGCTCCTTGTTTACAAGTGGGCTATCGCGTCCCTTCATTAGGAAGAAGAAAATACTATATCCGATGTCATATTTCTAGAAGAGGCCTACTAGAACCATGCTATTTAATCACTAAATTTGACTTTGGCATTCGAGCATTAAAGTGGAAACACAAACTGTGCCTCTTTTCTGCCAATAGATTGAAATTTGTCCCCTTTTAAAATGCACGGGCCATGTTGTTTGCTATTTGTGCCATTTTGGGATTATCAGGTAATAAATCACCATCCCTTTGCCACTTGGATTGCATTTTCTCTTCTGCACTTTGTCATTCTTGTCTTTTCTCAATTTTGTCTTATCTAGCTCATTCAGACCCTGGGGGCGAACATTCTGGCGGGTCGCTTCATTCTGGGCTTATCTTCCCTAGCTAGTACTCTCTTCTTTGAAAAGGAATGGCTATTTATTTTTATTAACTTTGACATCCTCTGGGATGTCACCATCCCCGTCACAATGCCATCGGGTCTTCATGGATTTTCTACGGCTTTGCTTAGTTCCTCTACACCTTCTTGGGCACTCTTTGTTTGTGTATGTCACCTTCTTGAAGGGAAGGTGACCCTTTAGCCTTTAAAAATGTCCCTTTTGTTTGGCCAGAAGTCCCCTACAAGGGCACTTGCCCTTCGGGGTCCTTTGATAGGTTGCTCTTTGCCTTTAGATTGCTACCTGGGCTCCTGCGGGCTTTGTGTCTGCAGACAATTTACCCACGGACTTTTGTCTGTGGATATTTTCTCGCAGACAAAAAGTCCATAGAAATTCCCCGCCCAGCCTTTGCTTTTATATTTAGTCATGGACTGCACCTGAATTCCTTTAGACTTTTTGTCTGAAGGAATTCCTTCAGGCAAAAAGTCTAAAGGAATTCAGGACTCAGTCAATTTGAACAAAAATAAATTTGGACTTACCTAAATTAAACTTTATGTGTTGAAATGCCTGCCCTACGCAAGGGCATTTGAATTAGATCAGGCTGATGAACCAAGGCCGAACTAATGAACTAGGTGCTAAACTAAACTTTTATGAAGGATGCACCAAGTGCTGAAGAAACAAGGGGCTAAACAAATGATTGAACCAAACGAAGAACCAAGGCATTGAACATGCCCTGCTGAATGAACTAGGCCAAAGAACCAATGTGCTGAAACAAAGCTAGAATAAGGCCATTTTTACTTGAAGAAGATAAACCAAGGTGCCCATTTGAACTAGTGATGGCTTTGAAGATTGAACTGAGGCTTCAACCAGGCTGAAGAAAACCATGTCATGACTTGTGCAACCCGACATTGACTGGCTTTGAATAGCGAGGGAAGAAGGTGACTGAAATTTTGCCTGTGAGCAAAAATTAGTCAATAGATTGGCGACTCACAGGGGAAGCATGATTGCTATGCTTAGAATCTAGTGGCCTTGTAGTCCATTGGGCACAGAGTCAAATGCAGCTATGAAAGAGTTAACAATAGCCACAAAAGATTCGAGAACCAAACATGAAGTTTTTTTACCCCACACGTGAAGGGAAACACACAAGGCTAAAAAACACTACATGTGCAAACTGCACTTAGGGAAAACAGGAAAGATAACTGAAAACAAACTATTATATACAGCTAACTAGGAATGTTCGCCTCCCTCCTGGATCAAAGGGAAAACTTCTCAAGTCCCCTTCCTGGCAAGAAGACTTATGGTGCCAAGAAAGTGGCTAAATGAAAAAGAGAGTTGGTGACCTGCTCCTCTTGCCTATCACTTGAGTTGGTTTGAATCTGAGTGGATCAAATTCAAACATGCCTCCAACATACATGTATTCTTCTTGTCCCTGGAGGCCTGTTGAATGCTAGTTCTTCATATTGGTGCTCCACACCAAGAAATCAATAGTTGTTGGCTCATCAGTATAAGCCCATTGATTTGCACATTCCCTCTACAATGTATAATGGTTTGACTTGTTCCCTTCTGCCTCGTTGAAAATCTTGTCAAACTCATCCTCTACTTCTTTTTGGTCTTTTTAAAGAAGGGTGACTATGGTGATGTCTAAAATGGACTCACAAAATGATTGCTCATCCCATAGAACATCACCTCTATGTTTAAAACTCTCTTCTTCAAGGCATTCCTCCAAGAAGATATACCTCTCCTTTTCCTCTTTGCTAATAAGATCTCTAGATTTTCAAAAATATCCTCTTGATCCTCCTCTAACTCAGGGTCCTCAGTGTAGTTGACCTCATCATCAAAACAACAAGGAAGTTCATCAAATAGAGGGGAAGAGAGCTTACCATGCATTTGTCCCTCCTCGTATTGCTGGAACATCTGCATATATGCAAGACTTGTATCTTCTCCTTTGCTGATAAGGTCTTCACAAGGAGCATCAATGATGATTTCACCTTCATTGTCACTCATGACAGTCTCTTTCAGAACTGTAGCTTGGATTTTTTGCTCCTCACTCACCTCCTGTAGAATAGGTTCTTCCTTGAGAAGAGGCAAAGTGGAGAAAATATGTGGAAGAGGAGGTAGCCCTTGAGCTAGAATCGAATGATTCTCCTCCTTCCACTTGGTCAGCACTTCATCAATATTAGGCATGGCCTAATATCTCTCTTGGAAATGTGTAGGTGGGGTGTGTTCAAACATAGAATGTACTGTTTGGTCTGAACCATCCATCACACATTGGCTAAGGAATTTCTCTCTGGATTCCAACTCTGAAATTCTCTTGGCCAAATCTTCTTGGAAGAGCTTTTCCTAGAGGTCGTATGAATTATCATGAGTAGGCATAGCTTCAGCTTCTTCAAGGTTTTGAAAAAAACCTTGCTTCTCTTCTTCTTATTTGCCCCATGATTCTACTATTTCTCCCCAGTTAAGGATCTCTAAATTAGAATTTTGCTCCTGTGAATAGGCAGTAACTTTGTTTTCCACAAGGTCCTGGGGCTCCTCCACAAGGTCTAGAAGTTCAAACTCTCTTTCAAGAAGTAGCTTCATCCTAGCCTCTAAATATTCAATTTGCTTGGATAGATTGTCCTGAAAGAGTCTTTCTTGGAGATCACCAACATTATCCTCTTCAAAGCTCTGAGCTGGTTCCTGGCATTCCTTCCTCCAACTCAGAATTTGGACAACATGCTGAAGGACTTGGGGAGGCTGAAGAGTGCTAGGAAGAGGCTGTTGATGCATTGGAGGAGTCTTTAGAAGAGGGATGTGCTAGCTGGTGGTATTTTCCCCAATGGAAGATTCACAATATAAGGAATTTAGAAGGTTCATCTCCATGGGAGGCTGTTCTGATGCCCTCTAGTGTTAGAAAGCCAAGCACACTGGATTGGGAGTGGATGCATTTGGTGAGCTGGAGTGAGCAAGTGCTATCTGATAGAAAGGATTTAGTGCAAAAGAGGGGGCACACAAGGCTGATTGCCTTGAATAGATGGATTTCTTCATTTTGCTTTCTCCTCCTCCATGGACTGTACAGCCTGTGTTTGCCTAAATAAACACTCCTCCTTATACATCAGCTCATGTTGATATATGTATTGCTCTTCCAACCTATTAATCTTCAATTCCAAGGCCACTTCCCTTATCATTGTAGGGCAACTAGGAGAGTTGCTTGAGGTGATTCTCTAAAAAATTTGAGTCTGATTGAAATCATATGAAGGAAAACCAGACCCATGATTTTGAGTAAAGGAAATATACATACAAGAAATGATTTCTAATGGCACTAGGCTGCTTAACCAATAGATTTAACTCAGAGTCACTAGATGCTAAAAACTTTGATTTGCTGTAACAGGACCAACATCAATCCTGAAACCTTACTGTGTTATAAAACTATGATCCCACTGGGTGTGCCAAAACTGTTGACATAAGAAAATTGCACCCTTTGGCAGGAAGTCAAACTCTTGCCTTCTCTTCACAACATGGAAACTCCCTCTCACCTGTGGGATTGGTGAAGCTGGAGGGGAGAGTCTCTAGATAAGGGCTAGCTCCCTTTGATGCATCGTGTTTGTTCCAGCAAGTGCAAAACACATATATATAGATAGATATAATGGGGGGTGAAAAGGGAGAAAGATACAGGCAAATAAACTACTCTAAAGAGGTGATGCACCAAAATAAGTTGACCTTCCCACATCCACACTCAGGATCAGAAAAAAATAACATACATACACTCAGACTTGGTAGAAATACCAGGCTGCAAGAAAATGGCAAGGAGGTTCTTATGAAAACACAAGAACAGGGACTCACCAAGATGCTGTGAAATACATACTTTAAGTGACCTCCTCTGTTCTATACTTCCAAATATTTCTCTTCTCTTGTTAGCTTCAGAAAATGGCACCTTGTAGATAATTAGTGTGTTGGTGTTGAACCTGTGAGAGAATCAAAAGACAATGACTAAACACAAATTAACACTCAGGACATACACAGAATATCCATCCAAGAAGAGGTAAAAAATTGCATTTATTGATTTAGGTGGAAATTTTAGCAAGGCTACACCTTGTAAAATGTGGAAGATCATTACAAAATGACAAGTTTGCAATATATATCAGAAGCAAGGAGGCCCATTTGGCACTCCTTGTTTACAAGTGGGATATCGTGTCCCTTCATTGGGAAGAAGAAAATACTATTTTTGATGTCATCTTTCTAGAAGAGGCCTGCTGGAACCATGTTGTTTAATCACTAAATTTGACTTTGTCATTTGAGCATTAAAGTGGAAACACAGACTGTGCCTCTTTTCTGCCAATAGATTGAAATTTGTCCCCTTTTAAAATGCACGGGCCACGATGTTTGTTGTTTGCACCATTTGGGGATTATCAGGCAATAAATCACCGTCCCTTTGCCTCTTGGACTGCATTATCTCTTCTCCACCTTGTCATTCTTGTCTTTTCTCAATTTTGTCTTATCTAGCTTATTTGGCCCCTGGGGGGTGAACATTCTAGCAGGTTGCTTCATTCTGGGCTTATCTTCCCTGGCTAACACTCTCTTATTTGAAAAGGAATAGCTATTTCACTTTGTTAACTTTGACATCCTCTGGGACATCACCGTCCCTGTCACAATGCCATCGTGTCTTCATGGCTTCTCTACAGCTTTGCTTAGTTCCTCTGCACCTTCTCGAGCACTCTTTGTTTGTTTATGTCACCTTCTCGAAGGGAAGGTGACCCTTTGGCCTTCAAAAATGTCACTTTTATACTTGGCTAGAAGTCCCTCACAAGGGCACCTACCCTTTGAGGTCCTTCAGTGGGTCACTCTTTGCCTTTAGATTGCTACCCGGGCTACCACATGCTTTGTGTCCACAGACAATTTACCTATGGACTTTTGTTTGTGGATATTTTCCCATAGACAAAAAGTCTACAAAAATTCCTCACCTGGCCTTTGCTTTTAGCTTTAGTCATGGACTGCACCCAAATTCCTTTAGACTTTTTGTCCGAAGGAATTCCTTTGGGAAAAAAGTTTGAAGGAATTCGAGACTTAGTCAATTTGAACAAAAATAAATTTGGACTTACCTGAATTGAACTTTATGTGTTGAAACACCTGCCCTACGCAAGGGCATTTGAATTGGATTACGCTGATGAACCAAGGCCAAACTAATGAACTAAGTGCTAAACTAAATTTTGATGAAGGATGCACCAAGTGCCGATGAAACAAGGGGCTAAACAAATGACTAAACCAAACGGAGAACCAAGGCATTGAACTTGGACTGCTGAATGAACTAGGCCGAAGAACCAATATGCTAAAACAAAGCTGGAACAAGGTTGTTTTAACTTGAAGAAGATAAACCAAGGTGCCCATTTGAACCAGTGATGGCTTTGAAGATTGAACTGAGGCTTGAACCAGGCTGAAGAAAACCATGTCATGACTTGTGCAACCCAAGATTGACTAGCTTCGAATAGTGAGGGAAGAAGGTGACCAAAATTTTGCCTGTGAGCAAAAATTGGTCAACAGTAATATAACATGGCCACTCAAATATAGGGTGGGATTCAATCCATAGATGTGTTATAAGCTTATGTTTTATTTTTGGGAATCCGTCAAAAGGTTCTACAAGATGTGAGACAATGAATAAAATTGAACTTGTGTAAGGGTGCTGCATAGATGGAAGAACATGGATCCAGTCCTGTAGTAGAAAATTTTACAAAGGATGGAGGATATGATGATAATCATATTGAAGAAACCTGGGATGCTCAACATGTGAATGTGTATCATAAAAATGGTTGATCATCTGATAATCCAAAATTATGCCTATCCTCTAGCTCAGGTAAATCTAAAAAAGAAAACATAGACCATGATGCATATACAATTATAAGAAATGTCAAAATAGATGGGCCTAAAGATCATTTTGTTCTAACTATTGATGTACAAGAGAGGGATATAGAAGCTATAGATAAAAGAGTTACTCAATTTGGTATCATTGATAACAGAGAATCACATTTTGAGGTGAATCATCAGTCATATATATCAATTGAAGAATAGGAACAATCTGAAGCTAATTATGATGGTAAAAATTCTCATGATATTAAGGGAATTGAATTTTCATCCAAGTATCATTCAGTAGAGTATAATTTAAAAGGTACCTCCTCATTGTGTGGGTACTTCATGCAAAGGATAGATAATGATAGATTGAATGTAAAAGGTAGTCACATATAAAGCATAGTATAAAGTGACATAGATGGGAATACTCTCTGAAGAGATTAAATACATTATTTAGTATGGCATGTGTAGACACTTATCTATCATTTTGATGTGTCTTTAAATATAGTGACATTATTGCACCATAGTTCACATCACATAGAAAAACTCATAGAATATATTTGATACAAGTCTTTGTGTGTCATATGATCAGGTAGGTCTAATTAGAATGATGGTAAATGGGAATTGGATGATACACCACATCAAGATAAATGTTGCTGGAAAGAGTGAAGATGATTCAATGACTAGTGTCAAAGGGTGATGTCCAAGTTAATTTGGTGATGAATTTGGATGAGGCATTTTGTTAAATAATTTTGTGCATTCCAAAAATTATGCCAATCTATATAATTCATAGGTGGTCAACAAAGAGGCTTATGGGAGTTGTCCATATACAATAAAAAATGTCTATGGAAGTAGAGTTATGTTTAGTAGATTCCTTGAGAGCCAAGGTTATGAAATTACACTCTGATGCCAAAAAATTGACTATTGCCTGACAAGATTTGGAAATTAAATTTGAAATACTTCAACAGGATTCAAGTAGAGCATGAGATGATGTGCAACGTGTTCCTACATTGATGATCAATTTGGATAGTATGCACCATGAACTCATACGATCCAAGACTATTATTAAATATGAAAAAAATATAAATGAAATTAACAGTTGTAAATTATCTCCACAACCTTACCAGTATCCTCCCAATATATACCAAGTGAAATAAGCTAATGGTCAAATGAAATGGGCACAAATTTTGATTGATTATTTTTTTCAAATAGGTCATGAAGGAAAAGTGGATGAAATATTAACCAATGCAATTGTAAACAATACCTATGAAATCAAATTGAATGGAATTCTAATGCTCTAATCTAAAAGAGACGTGGTTTCATGAATGATAACAGGTGTTCACAAGGGCAAAGATTTGATTCAGAATTTTTTTCCTCTATTCTTGAAAATATATGATCAAAAAAAATTTGCATATCCTAGGCCCAGAGATATATCCTAAAGTAGGTTGATGAAATCTTCATTTTATCAAAATATATTGTGGTCTATATTGACAACATTTGTGTAGCTTCAGGTTGTCAATGGGATATGTTTAAGAAATACTCAATGATATAAAGAACTAGGAAATTATGGGGATCTGTTGTCACTTCCGTATTTAAGGCATGGCTTGATTACTAAGGATAAAAAGAAAGTGAGGAGAAAATCCCTAGTTAAGTGGTTGAAAGAAAATACTTTGATATTAGGACTAACATTCATTAAAATTGGGCACCCATTTTCTACCTAGGTGGACATTCTTGCATCTGAATATATTGATCAATTAGCAAAGCTTCAGGATCAAGTCCCCCCATTTAACTTAGAAACTATAGTTATTATAGTTTAAAAGGAATTGGGGAGGCCAATGGATGAATTTTTTTAATGGTTTGATCATGATTCAATTTCTACTACTAGTCTTGGTCAATGTACACCATGCAAAGTTGAGAGGTTAGGAAGTCGTTATGAAGGTTCAATCTCTAGGTCTCGAGGAACTATTTGATATTGATGTGAAGAATTTGAGGGTAATATAATAATATCTACAAAATATTGATCCATATTTAAATGGTACCAAATGGGACAACTCAAAATTAAACCTATCTTTGAAAGTTAAAAAATTGAAATTCGTAGTTTTGAATGAGCAAGGCTTTATAGAAGAATCACTTAAAATGGATTTTTTTAGAAAAAAAATTGATAATTGAACTATGGTGGAAATGTTAGCAACTTGCTCACTCATATATTCCTCACTCAATGGAAAATTTGATTCAATGTCAAATTGTAATTTGTGGAAAATGGCACAGAGCTCACCTCTCTCATGTCAAAATTGATGAAGCAAATTCCTCTTGTGTAGTAGTTTGACACCCTATCCATGCTAATTTTATTATCCCTTAGGAACTCAAAATAGAAAACAAAATAAACAATAGATTTTATGGGTAAGGATTTTAAAATAAGAATGAACATTATGAATAGAGTTTCAAAGAATTAGGGAAAAGTGAGTGTGCATTAAATACTGAGAAGGATAATCTATAGAAGAAGTTGACACAATTAAAATAAAGGTGATCCTTTCTAGAAGAAAAGCTTGTGACAAACATTGAGGAGAACTAGAAACAAGTGTAAATAAATTACCAAGATTGTCTTCAACGAAGGAGAAAGTGAATGAATACTTCATCAAGATCTTGGTATTTTTATGTTAATGTTGGGTCTCAATTTATAACTCAAATAGTAAATTTTTTGTAATTATAACCTTGTAAATGCAATTCATGCAATGCACTATCACTTTGTAAGTCTCGAATTGTGTAATTTTGATTTACACATTTCAAGTGGTGTAAAAGCACCAAAGAATTTTTGCATCATTTAAATGTTGAAATTTTGTAATTTCACATTTTCATGTGGTGTAATTACACCAATGCACATTTGCACAACTTAAATGGTTCATTTTTGTAAACTCATTTTTGCATCTTTTAAAACATAGAAAAGGTGGTTCCACATCATAACCACCTCCATAAGCTATAAATATGAATGTAAGAATCATTTTAGAAAATGACTTTTGGTAGTGAAACTCTGCAAAAACTTTTTAAGGATGAGATTGTATTTTTGACTCAATAAAGATCAGAACAAGGAGAATTTACAAACTTTATGTTCAGGATTTCTTCGTGAGTTATAACTCTACGTATGATGCATTTGTATTTGTATATTTTCTTTCAATTTTTTTTCATAATCACTGCCAAATTATTAGAGGATTGGAATGTCAAATTAAATATTTCTTTTAAAATCTTCTTGTATTATTTCAATGAATGTCAAATCTTGATCGGGTTTAAGCAATATTTAAATTATATTTATGAGTAAATATGGGATAGTTATCTTTGGTATACTATCAATATTATAAAATTATCTTAGTGTATGTTTTTTAATCCTAAGGGTGTAATTATGTCTTTACCACCCATTGAATGATAGAGGTTTCCATGCACACAGTGCTTTACCCTTCTTGGACTATTCTAGTAATTTTTTGCATTTAGCTACCTAGAGTTCTCTTTCATTTTTCTCAAGGTTTTCATAGTAGTTTCTATATTTTATTGAATATAATAACCTCATCCTCCATTATTTATTTACTTTCTCTACTCTTCCCTTCTTTCCATTTTTTACTTCTTTCCCCTCATTTCGTTTCTATCTCCTTTATGTACTTTTAGATTAAAAGTACAAAACCCCCAATAGAAAACATTTTTGCTGTAAATAACTATGAATAGATTTTCCCCTATTTTTCCCTTTTTGGATTTCAATAAAGGTAGCACTACCTGCTAATAGGAGAGGGACTTTGTCTTATATTGATGACTAATGTAAGAAATCAGTTCCCACACTGCTGACTCAAATTCATCAATTTATCCTCTTGATAAATTTTTGAGCCAATAGTGACATAGTTCAGAAAATTATCAATAAATTTTAATCAAACCAACAATAATAACTTTAATAATAATTACTCTAAATAGATAAAAATTAACTCATTTCTTAATTAATAACTGAACACCATATTATTAAGTAATGATATAAATCTAGTTTGCATATGCATAAAACTATTCACTATAAACAAACATCTAATTGTATATCATACTATCTGCATAAACGTGTATATCTAATATTTCCATTTATATACATTTAAATCCTTTTTACCATTTATAACCAAATAACATAATATATACACATATAAATGATCACACACAAAGACACACACACACATACATACTTCTGCATACATTTGAAGTGATAACATGTATGTATGTATGTATGTATGTACTATTCATATAAAATATGGTCATCTAAATGTAGAGTCCATAATTACTTATATACACATGTATATATGTTTGAGTTTTATAAAACCCAAGTGTCTTATATAAGAATGAAACTTAAATAAAACCTGAACCTTTTCATACAATCTAATAAACATCAAATAGACATTTTTTAACCATGTGTCACATGGTTAGTTGAAAATAAGAAACCATCCAACTACTATGAATTTATCTATAATTATAAATTAATACTTGTATATCTATAATAACAAATTAATACTTGACTATGTTTATCCTAGACAAAATGGATAATAAAATCTTAAAGGGAATTATCATAAATAGTAATCATCTAGTTAATATATACTTTCCATATTTTATATTTTAACCCTGACTATAATTTCCTTAGCTAAGAACTTATATATTTACATAGTCAGCTATTTGGATAAATTCCATGACATCCCTAAATACATATACTTTGTTGACTTAGTAAATATACTCAAAACATTTATAAAATACATACACATCATCTTATGACTATGTTAAGTCTTTATAACATTCAAATGTTACATCATACTTAAAACAATTTGACTTCTCAGTTCACAATTTGGTCTTCAAAATACAATAGACATATAATTATATTCACACAACTAACTTTAAGGTATTCATACACGGGTCATATTATCATTTATATATTTTGAACCCTAGTGTATATACCTATCTGACTTAAAAATAAATATACACAGTCACATATAACCATTTACCCAGTTGACAAGCTATTTATACAGGACAAGGAAATCCTATATATACAGTCAACATAAAACTATATACACAACCAACATAATTTACATACACAGGTTGATTCACAATATTATATTGAAAATAAAATATACTTGTTTATATAGTCAATATAAAACAAGTAAAAGTGACAAATATCATTTCGTTTGTTTATTAAGAGTTTGACTTATAATATGATAAAACATTATACTCAACCATTCTAAAATAGAACACAAGGATATAACCCAAGAAAAATCTAATAACAATAAGTTAAAAATATAGTCAATCATATCCTTTCACCTTCCTTTGGATGTAGAGGTACATGGGAAAATCCTCATAACTACCATTTCTTACATCTAAAACCTAGTTGATCTCATTCAAATGCTTTGATTTGTTCTTCAATTATAATAGTAAACCTATAGTCTTTGTTTTTCTCAAGATTGATAGCCTTCATAAACATAATTCTATTCAAAAGTATCCTTAGGAAATAATATCAACTATATCTAGACGATGCATAGTTATCTCATTCTCCCACTTATCATATTTCATTCACTAATCCATCTTTTTCACTTTGTTCATTCACTAGTTTCACCTAGGTTCACAACTCAAGGCACAAAAAACTAAATCATGACTTGGGTCTCATGAAGACATTCTCACAATATGGTTGATATTTCATGATCACATTACACTTATTTTAACCCCTTCAAACTACTCATTCACTCTATATTATTCACTTTCACTCTTCATCCTCATTAGTGCTACCATTCCCTTATAGCCTTTTTTTTCAAATTTTTCCTTTTTTTACCACTCTTCAAACTTCCATAAATATATAATACCATATTTCATAACCCTTTATCTTTTTACAAGTCTCCATAAAGTTTCAAGGTCTAACTCTTTATCTAACTACCACTTATTTTACAAGCTCATTCACAATTAGGCCTTTCTATCCCTACTATTGTCACTTGGATTTTTATCCCTTGAGGAGATGTCTCAACTCTCCTCATCCAAGTATCATAATGTAAACATATAATAAGTTTTTGGTAACCAATAGGTGAGATGAATCTCTAGAAGGGACAATTCCCTTGATGCACTCTTTGAAGTACTTTCCTACTTATCAACTTTGCATGAAAAGGGTTAAGAAGATAAACTAAAAAATCTAAAATTTGATGCACCAATAATGAGTTTCCTCATATTGACTGAAATTATACTACTTATATCAAATCAAATCTTCTTTCACACATAACTCATAACTCAAGATAGATTGTTACATCAATGTTTCATATGTTAGGTTGAAGAGGTATATTGATGTTTAGGAGGTATAATGAATGATCCTTTGGAGAATACATTCATAAACCACTTCTAAAACTATCATAAACTAATAAGGAACACTAAAAAATACCTAAAACAATTACTCTTCTGCATACTTGGTGGACAATTAAAGACAACATGCTAGAAAAAACTAACTTTTACTAGACAAGATCAATAATATTTGTAACTAGATTCAACTATGCATCATATAACTATGAAAATTCACTTTATTATTTCTTTAAGATACATTAAAATAAAAAATTGGCTAGGGTTTCACCATTAACCAATGGAGGATCGGAAAAATAGCCCAAAAAGTCACTACTTATAGTAGTTGGGATAGGAATGAGAAAAGTCCAAAGGTCACATGGACACTTATCATGTTGAGATAATCTATTACATGTGCATGATAAGAGGATTTGAAACTAACCATCCAATTTCAAAAAGTACAAATGTCAATTTAAGACATGAAACTCTTGGAATGTGGCATGAAATTCCTTATGTTGGCTTAGAAAATTGCCTTCATCATCTAACTCTATTGGAACATCATAAAACTAAATAGGGATAGGTAAATTATTTGATTTAGAGGGATTGGTTTCATACATTCTTCTCCATGAATTTATTTCATTCCTAATCACCTATATTCCTCTAAAAGTGAGCCATCACTACCTATATTCAAAGAAACTCCTCTTTCACACACCTTGCACACTTGGATTCCAAAATGGCTTCAGTTTCTCATGAAAATACATAAAAGGTAGTTAATTAAATGTTTGAAGGACATATATGGATTTAGAGTCATCATGCACACCTTAAAATCATCTTAATTAAAGTTTTCAACTCTTCTCATTATCATGTTCATTATGTGAGTTTGACTAGATAAGATGGAGCTACTAGTAGGAACACTTAGGATAATTTTTATAGAATAAAATGACTATAGTTAATTATACTAAATCTCTAGTCTCATCCCAATGTTTATTTAATTCCTTGAAAGTCCATAGAACCTAGACAATGCACAAAATATTCAAAGAAATCCATTTTGTACCATGTTTGTACATGTAGGGTAGCACAAATTTTATGAGGGGGAGAATTAAATATTCATATGTAACCTCCAACCACTTTCATGGTCACTTCACCCCATTTTGATATATTTCCCTCATTGTTTTCATAATCAAGTCCTTATCTGAGGGTTAACAAGGGTTTTAGGTCTTCTAGTATCTTAATATTTGTTCATAAATATATGACATTGGAACTTCCAAAAAATTTCAAAAATTCAAGGTTAAATACCTATATCAACATTCACAAACTCCTTATACTTCCATTCACAACCTTAGGTTAGATGTGAGCACTTAAAGTTAGCTTATCGAGGTTTGACTTTCATTTCATATAGTCTTGAATTGTCTTTGAGCCAAAAATGGCTTTCCTATGACTTCCCTACATTATAAAATATTTAACACATATAATATGACCCTAAAAACATTCCCAAATGAATAAGCATGTTATCCTAAGGTTGTAAGTGAAGTTGACCATTCATTTGGGCTCAAGGTTTAATCATGTTTAAGAGGCCTGATTACAACCCTTGTGGTTTAGGCCACTTTAATGATTTTCATCCTTATGTGAAAGGTACCTTATGATTTTTTTTGATGTAATTAAAATTCCCAAGTCACCCTATAACCCTCCAAGAACTCATTATCATCTCTTTTTCTCATTCACCAACTAGGCCTAGTTGGAGATTGCTTGGTCAAGCTGTGTGTAGGAGATTTTTAACCATTTTGAGAAGTTTGAGTTTGTATGAGTGTTTAATGGAACACATTCACCTTCCATACACCTAAAAATATGTTCCTTATGTGTCCATGGCCTCCTATCAAGCTTCTTACCCATTTTGGCTTCATTTGCTTGTCTTGCCAAAACTCTAATTTGTTTGACTAGACAACCTCTAAGATAAAACAATGATTTATGTCCCTCATATTCAAGTAAATTTTAATATATTATAATTTTTATTAGGTCCTAATTAATATCTATACAAAATTCCTAAGTTAGAATCACCTATTTAGGCACCTAACCAACTCAATTTGTCCAAAAAGGCCTCCGAAAGGACTATATTTTGTATTTTTCAATTTGACCTAAGAATGACTTCTCAAGGATAAATAAAATGTGATTAGGTTCCATAAACATGTTTTACATATTAAATTAATGATAAATAATCTTAACACTCACAAAAAACCATAATTCTCCTTTAGATTCTTCATCCTTACCCATTGAGCAACATGAGTCTCTTAGTGCAATTATACAGACTCACCTTGGGGCTAGTATGAAGAGTAGATGATCAACTTGAAATAAGTATTAGAGTATGTGAAAAAAAATTCTTAACATATCATGAATTATTTTCAAACTTTTTTTCTCCTCTTTAGCATTTTGAGTTATTTACCTTCATCAAGACTAAACACTCAGCTATATATGCTTATAGGCCCTTAAGAAGTTTGTGTAAGCTTGTTTTACATTGTCAAGATATTATAGAGACCATCACGGTCTTAATGAAGATTATATATGTATATTTATTCATTCTAACTCTCCATATTCCCTTTATAAGCACCTTGATCTCAAAAAATTGAGTTCTATCTCTTGACTATGTTTTGTGTCTTGAAAAGGGACATATAGGTGACCATGATTGCTTGGGATTGCGGATAGTGTCTACAATATTCCTTAGTGTCCCTTAAGAGCATTTTTTACTTTTATAAATTCACTTATATTATCTTTCCTAGGATAGAACACATAAAAAACCCAATCCCTTGACTTTCTACCCCTTATAGTCAGCTATAGCTAGCTGTGTGGGGTCCTATAGGTATACATGATATTCAAAAAATAGTATATCAACATTATTCTGATGATCTTCATGTTCATTGTCACACCCTTAAATCAATATGACAATTAAAAATTATTAGATTATGTCTTGTTTTCTCTTTAGGATATCAATGGTGACTCAAAGCTCATAACCTATAGATATCAATGGAGGAACTTAGTGCTTAAATGGCCAACTTTAATGCCCCCAAAAATCACCTTTCACTAATGTTCTTGGATTCATCTTTGACATATCTCGTTTCCTTCATAGAGACTAAAATATATGGTCATCTATATGTATCCAAACACTTTTTAACCTTGTTATGGGATATCCATAAAATGGCTTGGACCTCCATTTTCACTATTTAGGGAAAATGTCCCTAAACTCAGTCATCTTATGTTTAAAGGTGATCCATAATTCCATTTTCCCATTTGAAACTTCAAGAAGATCTATTATGATCAAATCCACCTACCAAGATTCCAATTAAGGTTTTTCCATGTTCCAACTTCCCATACAAGGACCTTCATAGCTCTTTGATGCCACTTGTATGTGGTTATTTTCACATATAGGTAGTTAAGCAAACTTGGGTAGTATATATATATATATATATATATATATATATATATATATATATATATATGGCCTCACCAATATTTCTAATGTACTCTTAACACTCTAAAATATTGAAACACTTATCAAATCTCCCATCTCAGTATGACATCATCAAGGAGACTCATATTGGTGCATTTGAGTTGTATGTAGGCAGTGGAGAAAATTAGAGCAATGTGTGTAGATGAATGGTATCATGAATACATTTAAACTCATTTCCAATCCTTCAAATGTATTTTTTCACTATGAGTATCTTGAGACAAGTCTCAAAACATCTTTTCCAATGTGATATCCTCTTGGAAATACTTGTTACATAGTAGGCAGGGATAACTAGTGACTAGTTGGTGTGGTACATGAGCTTGCAACCAACCTTAAATTTTACTCAAAAATTCAAATAAAATATATTTATCTCCTGATGACATGAAAAAAATTATACACCTTCATTAAAATTCCATGAACAAGCTAGGCAAGTCTCATACATGTGATTGCAAGTGAGAATGAGTGGAGAGTTGACTATGAGAAATGGCAAGACTAAAAGTTAATAAAAGCATGGTGTGATGAAAAAAATCATGTAAGGAGGGAAATATTATTAAATTTATACATGTGAAAAATATTATTCCATTTTCATGAAACCTTTTTAGAGAACCAAATATTCTATAAACAAGGACACCTTTAATTGAGACCCCATATGGTGACTCCTTCCTGCTGCATGAGATGACTTGCCTACCAAAACACCATGAAACATGAAACTAAGCATGAATATAATTTTATAATAGACACAACATAATTTGGATTCAACATCACCAATTTGATTGTATGAACCTATCCAAACTAGAGCAAAACGTATAGGGTGCAAGAAATAGTGAGCATAAAAACACATTCAACTTGTTAGATATGGTTCGTAAAGCATAGTTGTCAAATATTTTAAATATTGTTATGGAAATGAATATACTTGAGTTTAATTTCAATCCCTAAATAATTTTTACCTAGAAGTCTTCCAACTGGCCGTACTAAGCACAAACCTACTGACTAGTTATATGTGTCTATAAGGGTGAGGAAGGATTAGAATAATCTTGGACATTTTTTATCACTTACATAAAATTTATATTAGTGTAGGTTTTTATTTTTCCATATTATTTAATTAGGGAAATTATATATTTGTGCATACATAGAGTTTTCCTACATTCGTGGGATAGGCTAGCTTATGTGGAGATGTGTGTCATAGATGTGTCATAGGTGTCATAAGAATGTCATAAGTAACTCCTTTTATCGGCTATTTCGGGTATGGGAGTTAATTATCTATTCTTAGCACCTTGTCACCACCTTTCATGGAGGAGTTACAGTCTATTCTTGGAGTGCCTTGACCACCTTTTGTGGAGGAGTTACTTACGTGCTCTCTTTTATGTATTCTTCACTTTGGCCATCTTATGTTAATGGAATATTGGGTTTTCTCCTATTTGTCTTGTGAAATTTATCTCCTTGTATAATTTCAAATTGCTTTAGCTTCTTTGTGGTGTGCACCATCTTCATCTCATGTGATCACTTGACCATTACATTCACGTTATTCAGACCCTGGCAACAACTCTGATATGGTATCAGAGCCACCTTGGTAATCATGTGTCTGGAGGGCTTCAAAACCTTTGGAGTTAGTCCACAGTGATGTATTGGGACCCTTTCCCAAACCATATTTCACTAGGGCCAAGTACATCCTCACTTTCATTGATGATTTCTCTAGGTACACTTGGATATATATTCTCAAACAAAAGTCTAAAGTGTTTGAAAATTTTCTAGACTTTAAGGATCTTTTTGAGAAATAGAGTGAGAAATTAATCAAGGTTCTTCGAATTGATAATGGAGGGGAGTATGTTAGTAACATGTTTGAGTAGTTTTGCACCATAGAGGGGATTGATTTGCAGCGCATAGTCACTTACAGTCCTTCACAGAATGGGGTTAAAGAATGCAAAAATAGGTTCTTGAAAGAGATGAGTATATGTATGATTCACTCCAAATCCTTAGCACCATAGTACTGGGCTGAAGCCATCAATTTTGCTTGCTACATTCAAAATAGGGTTCTTCACAAAGCTTTGAAAGGGATAACACCTTTTAAAGCTTGGCATAAAAGGAAACCTGATGTTGAGCACCTTAGGGTTTTTGGATCCCCAGCATGGCCCGCATACCAAAGAAGAAACACAAAGCTATGGAACATCAGTCCAAGCCTTGCATCTTTGAATGATATCCGGATGGTATTAAGGGGTATTTCCTTCTAGATCCAGTCACTCATGAGTTGTTCATCGAGAGAAGTGTCCATTTTTAGGAGAGTCCTAGAGACTCAACACTTGGCACTTCTTCTCCCTCATCGGATCTACTTATTCATGATGATTCTTCATCAAATTCAGATCAGCCATAACAAGTTCTTGAGCTAGAGACATCTTATTCTTATTCAAGTTCAGATAGTCAGGATAGTGATGCAGAGCCATCCACCTCTAGTCAGTCAGAGGATGAGGAGTTAGCACCTGACTTGCCCACTTCTGAGCCACTTTGGGCCAGACAGACACTTGAGAGTGTTGGTACTTGGGCAGGAGATCCCATAGATGATAGACATACTAGGGGGATTTTCAGAGAGATCCACATGCCTTCTTTGTTTTAGTTTCAGATCCACAGACTTTTTGAGAGGCATCAGGGGTACCCGAGTGGGATAGTGCTATGGAGGAAGAATATTCTTCCTTAATCAAAAATCACACTTGGGATTTGACTTCACTTCCTACGGGAAGGAAGATGGTTTGATGTAGGTGGATATATCAGACCAAGTTTGTAGCAGATGGGTTGGTTGATAAGTACAAGGTGTGATTGGTTACCAAGGGTTTCTCATAGGTGGCAGGCATTGACTACTCAGAGACCTTTACACCCATTGCAAAGATGACTTCCATCTGACTCACCTTAGCTATCTCCATAACACATGGTTGGGATGTGCACTAGATGGATGTGAAGAGTGTCTTTCTTCACGAAGTCCTAGAGGAGGAGATCTACATGGAGCAGCCGCTAGGATTTATTTAGGATTCTTCCTTAGTATGCAAACTTAGGAAATTTATCTATGGCCTCAAATAAGCCCCTTGGGCTTGGTATGCCAAGATGGATTCCTTCCTTCTCACAGTGGATTTCACTAGGTGCCATTCTGACCCCAATGTCTAATTCTTGTTGTAGGATGATTCGCTCCTAATATTGGTTCTATATGTTGATGACCTTTTGATCACCGGTAGTTTTTCATTGGCTATTGTAGTGGTGAAGGCATCTCTCCAAGATAGATTTAACATGACAGACTTGGGTTTTTTGCACTAATTCTTTGGCATCAAGATCTCACAATCAGATTTAGGGATTTCTCTTGCACAGCCTAAGTATGCTCTTGACTAATTGGCTCAGTTTCACATGGTTGATTACAAGCCATCTCTGACTTCCTTTAATTAGGAGTCAAGCTTGAGGCTGACTGTTCTTCACCATTGGTTGATGCCACTAGATATCGACAACTTGTTGGCAGTCTCATCTACTTGACTCACACCAGGCTCAACATATCATATACAGTAGGACTTGTCTCCAGATTTATGTAGGAACCTCATGAGCTACATTGGAAAATAGCTAAGAGGATCTTGCATTACATATAGGGTTCACATAGATATAGGATTCATTACAGATTTGGCATAGAGGTTAACTTGGTTGGATATACAGATTTAGACTAGGTTGGTGATTCATAGACTCATAAGTCCACTTTTGGTTACAATTTATCTCTAGGTTCTGGTCCTATCAATTAGTCTAGCAAGAAGCAGAATGTTATTGCTATATCATCCACAGAGGTAGAGTATAGGGGAGCTGTTAATGCAGCTACTAAGGCTATTTGGCCTTAGGGGATTCTTTCTGAGTTTGGCATTCCTATCAGGCAACCCACCATCATTTATTATGACAACCAGAGTACCATTCAGATTTGTAGGAATCTAGTTCAGTACCAGTGGACCAAGCACATAGAGATTCACATGCATTTCATTTGGGAGCTTATTCATAGTCAGGTCATTGACTTGATATTTTGTCAGTCTTCAGAGTAGGTTATAGACATCTTCACCAAACCTTTCACCGAGAGCAAGTTCATTCATCTACGAGCTCTTCTTGGGGTTCGGTCCACATTTGCAGTAACATCATCTTTGGGGGGGGCCACTAGCCTCTTCCTTTCTTTTATGTCTCTCTTTTGGGTGGGAGTTTTTTCCTATGAGTTTTCTTCTTTTCTCTATCTTATGGGAGATTTCATTTGTACATGGGTACCTCATCAGGCCTAGTTGCCAGGACCCATTTTATTTTTCCACACTACCCACCTAAGCTACACTTATGGGGCAGTATTAGTGTAGGTTTTTATTTTTCCCTATTATTTAATTATGGAAATTATATATTTGTGCATACATGGAGTTTTCCTACATTCATGGGATAAGCTAGCTTATGTGGAGATGTGTGTCATAGATGTGTCATAAGAATGTCATAAGTAACTCCTTTTATCGGCTATTTCGGGTATGGGAGTTACTTCTCTATTCTTAACACCCTGTCACCACCTTTCATGGAGGAGTTACAGTCTATTCTTGGAGTGCCTTGACCACCTTTTGTGGAGGAGTTACTTACGTGCTCTCTTATATGTATTCTTCACTTTGGCCATTTTATGCTAATGGAATATTGGGTTTCCTCCTATTTGTCTTGTGCAATTTATCTCCTTGTATAATTTCAAATTACTTTAGCTTCTTTGTGGTGTGCACCAGCTTCGTCTCGTGTGATCATTTGACTATTGCATTCACATTATTTGGACCCTGGCAACAACTCTAATAATTTCAAGCACTGATATGAGTCTAAAAAATATGAAGAGACATTTCATGACCTTCTACCACATGTCACCTTCCCTTATGGGTTGTACAAGTGCTAAACTCATCCTTTTTCATTTGATTTCTTAATCTTTAGTTAGATAACCTAAAAAATTTAGATAGGACCAACATTATTAATAGGTAATCTAGCTTTTTGGATGTTTTATAGGAAACTAAGACACTTAGACAACTTGAAAACCTTACCACTTGCATTTATGACCCTTAAATACCTACTAGGTGACTTAAAATGGCATATAAACTAAATAAACCATGATTAAGGATAAAACTCATCAAATTACATCAAATGGATTATAAAATACCCCATGATAAAATATTAGACCCATAAGAAATCTAAAAATCAAGTTTTTACCTATAGGGGGCCCAATTTGACTTGCAAGGTCAAATTTGGTTAACAAATTCATGACTCATAAGGGTAGTATGCCTATTATACTAAAGATTAGTAGACTTATCTATCCATGGGCAAAGGGATTAAATTAATTCTTGAAGAAAAATAGTAATTAATTGCCTAAAACACACACAAAATAACCACACCACATCAAACAACATAATTCAAAACAAGCCACCAACAATACTCACACATGTCCATAAACAAATAGGGAAAATAAGAAAAACAACAACTATGTACAAAGAGAGAGGAGAAAATTAGTAGAAATGTTTAAGATAGATCCAATTGACTAGTATATGAAGCTCCTCTTCATCTAACTTTGAGAGTTGGAAAGCATTGTGTTGCTTGTATTGAGTGTTAACATAAGGGCCACTCCATAAAACATCAAACTTTGTGTGTTTTCTAGGCTTAGCCCTATCTTCATCCCACTTTAGTACAATGTCTCCTTCTTGTAATGTTTTTGGCATGGAATTTTTGTCAAAATATATATTTTTTGGTCTTTTTGAGCTTTCATAATGTGCATAGCTTAATCCCTTATTTCTTCAAGCTCCATCAACTCACATAACCTGACTTCCATGTTTTTATTTTCCATCAAATCCAATTGGTAAGTGATATCAAAAGCTAATAATTCAAGCGAAATAGGTAATTTAGTCTCTCTCCCATTAACAATTATATATGGTGAGTTTCTAATGTTTCTCTTGGGGGTGATTCTATCAACTCAAAGAGTTGTCTTCAATTTGGAATGCCAAGTTCTTTGGTTCTCCTCCATTATTCTCTTGATAATTCTAATTATATTATTATTAGTGGACTCACCTAGTCTATTCCCTTATGGATAATAATTAGAGGAAGTACTAAGATAAATACCATGTTTCAAATCCCACACACTTGTCTTCATTCCAAAGAAAGCCAATGCATTGTCTAAAATGATTGTTGAAGGAGCCCCAAATCTTGTTACTATGCCTTCATAGAAGTATAAAACTAAACTTTCATTTGATTCCTTGAGAGATATAGACTCCACCAATATTTTAAAGTAATCTATGGTAGATAACCCCCATTTGTGAGCAGCACTAGAAGGTGGATTGATTAAACCTATGAAATCTAGACCCCATTCCATAAAAGGTTGGTCTAATTGTATTAGAAGAAGAGGTAAGGTTGAAATTTTTTGTTTTCCATCAAAGAGAGCACATTTATGGCATTTCCTTACCCAAACATGAGTATATATAAACAAACTAATCCAAAAGTAACTAGATCTCATAATCTTAGCAGCTATAGTTCTTAGAGCAAGTGACCACCTGCTTGGTCCATCATGAAACTCAAACAATATATTCTCAACTTAATCTGATTTAGCACATCTCAATAGTACACCTTAGAAATATTTCCTAAACAATACTCCATCAACAATTGTATAATTAATAGATTGTAATCTAAAGTACCTTATTTTGCCTCTATCTAGGCCTTGTGGACACTCATCGGTTTGAAGAAAATTGATCATCTCTTGTGTTTAACTCCTCATTTGTGAAGGTGAAGCTATCATAAGATCATCTTGAAGGGCGAAAAAAACTTCCTTTTATTACTTTAAATCTAAATCAAGGTGTTCACATAATCCCTTCCCTTTCACTATCTTGGTTGTCTTGATATCTACATCATATTCCATTAATTTTTTAATTCAACCAATCCTTTTTCATTCAAATATATACTCAAAAGGATGTCTTTGAAATTAGAATGAGGTACCAATATATGAATATTTTTTTTAGATAGCATGTGCCTAAAATTATTTAGACTTCTAACAACTGAAAGCACTTGCTTATCTATAGAACTGTACCTTACCTCATAGCCTTCCAATACTTGACTAAAAAAAGCAATAAGATGCTCCAAGTTTTATTCATTTGATTGAGTGAGCATGGTAGAGATTACTTCTTCATTTCCAAAGATATATGATTTTAAATCCTTTAAGAAATCAGGACTTACAAGAGTTGGAGCTTGAGCAATAGCTTGCTTGATATCTTCAAAACTCTCCTTCATTCTCTTTGTCTAGGTAAACACTTCATCTTTCCTTAGAATAGAGGTTAGAGGCTTGAATAAATTAGTAAAATAAATAATAAACCTCCTTGTGAAATTGATTTTTATAAAGAAACTCCTTTAGCCATTGGTTCATACTTGAGGCCTATTTTATCCACTATTGACTTAGGTATGATTGAGGTACTAGACCCACTATCTATGATACAATTATGAACTAAAAAATCACCAGTGATCAAGGATAGATAAAAAGGAGTATTCTTATCAATTTTCTTTACTTGTTTGTCAACAGGATGAGTTCCATTTACCAAGACAATATTTTCTTCCCTTATTGATCCAACTGATTTACTTAGTCTAAGCAATTGTTTTGTGGAGAATATCCTTTTGTATTGATATTGTCAATGAATCCCATAATTAAATATTCATGTGTGACTTATTAATTTGATCCACAACATTGATAGAAGGAATGTTCATCTTGAATGGCTCTTTCGTAGCACTAGTACCTTGTGGTGTAGCATGTGAAGATGGATGTGTGGGAGTTGTTCTTAAGTTCTAGAATTTCTGATTGTCCTACACCTTAAGATCTCATTTAGACCCACCTAAAATTGGTGGTGATTTAGGATTCAAAATAGGTCCTTGATTTATCCCTTGTGCCTCTTCTAGAACCCTCTTCTTAGATATAGTGTAGAGGATACACTAGCATTCACATAGTTTGATCTTCCCAAATTATGGCACAAAATTCTTCCTCTAAATGATTCATAAGAGTATAATCAAGTTGTGTTTTTACATTGTCCATTCCATATTTTATTGTTACTTCAAAAGTGGGAACTTGAGGTACTTGACTACTTTGCATTGTCATGGCTTGACTAGGCATTTCATTGGCATATGTAACTTGGCTTTGATTTTGGTCATAGGAAGGATACCATGTTTTTTCTTGAAAAAAATTATTTTGATTAAGAACAAGAGATATAGAAGATGATGGGGCATTAGGATTGAAACTTTAGTAAGGTATAGTTTGAGTTATTTGACCTTGTCCTTGAGAATTACCTTGAAAAGGAGGCCTACTTGCTTATCCAAATTGATTGTAAGGATAATAAGGCCAATAACTTTGGGATTATTGTCTTTTGAGAGAAATAACTCATTACTAAAACTTTTAAGTAAACTCTTGACTTCATGAATCTCATTGGTAGGGGTAAGGGTAGACTTCTCTTGGTTATTAGGAAAAGGAGCCAAGGTAGGTAATGCAATTTCACTAGAAGGTTGCAAATTAGGAAACAATGGAATTGGTGGTCTAGGATCAATATTCCCTACATGAACATGAAAATTCTCAAAATTAATAGATATCTCATAAGCACCAAGTAGTGTATTCCCACCCATATATTGGATCATCATGGCTACATCAATATTCAATGCTTTTAGGTAATAAAATAAGGCATAGTTTGAAGTGGTTCTCACAAGGGTTGGGATCCTATCCAATGCCTTTTGAGATATAGAGTTAAAATATTTCATGAAATATTGAGGATACCTCTTGATAGTATTCAATTGACCATGTAGGGATAAATAATCACTCTTCTCTTCAAACCTTTTAGACAATAGATTTCCTAGTTCATCCCATGAAGCAATGGAAGCATGAAGTAGAGTTTCATACCAATCTAAAGCTTTCCCTTTGAAAGACAATGCTAATAGCCTAATCAATACATTATCTTGAGTGATATTATGGATGTTGTAAAAATTTTCCATGTTTTTAATGTGATCAATGGGGGTAAAAGGACCTTCTCCACTAAAACATGGAACACTTTAAAGGATTACTTTAGGAATTTGGTCATATTGGGAAAGATTCAAAGGAGATGATCTGATGAAGGATACAAAAGGAAGGTCCTAGCCATATTTTAATGTATATTATGATCACTAGGGGTTGAACCAAGTAGAAACTTGGATTTGTTAAAAACTAACTTCTTTGAATAAGGATGAATATTCATAAATCTGAACCTTTATATAGAATAACGAGGTAATTACAAAAAATCAAAAGGTATACCTTTAGAAGTAAACTTATTGGTCACCTTTGGCATGGAAATTAAGGACTGATTAGAAACCAAAGAGTTAAAAACTTAGTGGAGTCACTAGGTATAGAATATAGATGTTCTTTGTAACTAAAAATATGCTAAGACCAACACCAATCTTGGACAATCTTCTAGGAGTTGGAGTCCCACCATTCATGCCAAAAACTATTATCACTTGGATTTTCACCCCTTGAGTATATGTATAATCTCTCCTCATCCAAGTGTCATAATGGAAACATCTCACAATCTATGGGTAACCCATAAGTGAGATGAATCTCTAAAAGGGCTAGTTCCCTTAATGCACTCTTTGAAGTACTTTCCTACTTATCAACTTTGCATGTAAAGGGTTAAGAAGAAAAACTAGAAAAGATAAAAGGTGATGAAATAATAATTAATTTACTCTTATTTAATTAAATTATACTACTTATATTAAACAAATCTTCTTTCACACATAACTCACAAATCAAGATAGATTTTTACATCAATGCTTCATATGCTAGATTCAAGAGGTATATTGATGTTTAAGAGGTATAATGAATGATAATTTATATAATAAAATCATAAAAAACTTATGAAACTCTCATGCACTAATAAGTAACACTAATAAAGACATACAACAATTACTCTTTTGCATTTGGTGGACAATCAAAGATAATATGCTATAAAAGACTATCTTTTACTAGATAAGATCAACAAGATTTACAACCAGATTCAACTATGCATAATGTAAGTAGTAAAATTAATTTATTTAATGATTAAATATACATTAAAATACAAAATTATCCAAGGTTTCACCATTAACCAATGGAAGCTCCCCAAAAGAGCCCAAAAAGTCACTACTTATAGCATTTGGGAGAGGAATGAGAAAAGGGAAGTCTAAAGGATACTTGGAAACTTGCCATGTTGATATAAGGGGTTAAATGTGCATGATAATATTATTTTAAACTGACCATGCAAGGTTAAAATTTAAAATTTTCATTTTAAGGCATGAAAATCGTGGAATGTGGCATGAAATTCTTTGGGTTGGCTCATAAAACTACCTTCATCATCTAGCTCTATTGGAACATCCAAAAAATAAATAGGTATATAAATAATGATTTTAATAAGATTTAGTTGTTGCATACATGTTTTCCATGAATTTTTTGCATTCCTAATCACCTAGATTCCTCTGAAAGTGAGCAATCATTGCTTGTAGTCAAAGAAACTCCTCTTTCACACACCTTGCACACTTGGCTTCCAAAATGGATTTAGTTTCTCATGAAAATCCATGAAAGGGATTTAATTACATGTTTTAAGTCCATACATATCCTTATAGGCATCAATAAAACCTTAAAATTAGCTTAGTTGATGTTTTCCACTCTTCTCACTATCATTTTCACTATGCCATTTTGACTGGCTGAGATGGAGATGATAGTAGGAACACTCAAGTTATTTTTTAGAGAATAAAATTAATATAATTAGTTATAACGAGTCTCTATCCTCCTCCCAAATTTTATTTCATTCCTTGAAATCCCATATAACTTGTACAATTCATAAAATAGTCAAAGAAAGCCATTGTGTACCATGTTCGGATAGGTAGGGTAGCACAAAATTTGATGAGGAGGATCCTTGAATATTCCTCTTCAACTTAAAAATAATTCAATGGTCACTTCATCCCATTTGGATATCTTTCCCTCCTTTTTTTCCCAATTGGGTCCTTATCCAAGGGTTAACAAGGGTTTTAGGTCTTCTAGGATATTAAGCTTTATTCATAAAACTCTGACATTGGAACTACCAAAAAATTCCAAAAACTAAAATTTCAAGACCTATAACAACATACACAAACTCCTTATATTTCCATGCGCAACCTCAAATTAGATGTGAGCACTCAAAGATAGCTTATCAAGCTTCAACCTTCATTTCCTACAGGCTTGAATTGTCTTTGAGATAAAATTGGATTTATCTCTAACTTATGTATATTAAAATAAATTTTACACATCTAATATAACCCTAAAAACATTCCCAAATGGATAATAATGTTCTCTTAATGTTGGAAGTGAAGTTGACCTTCCATTTGGGCTCAATGTTTAATCATTCTTAACAGGTATAACTTTAAACCTTGTGATCTAGGACAATTTATTGAGTTTCATCCATCAGTGAAAGCTCCCTTATGTTTTTTTGGATTTAATTCAGCTTCTAAAGTCACCCTAAAACCCTCCAATCACTCCTCATCTCTTTTTCTCATTCACCAACTAGGTTTAGTTGGAGATTACTTGGTCAAGCTATGTGTAGGAGACTTTTGACCTTTTTGAGAAGTATAAGATTGTATGAGTGTTTAATATCACCCATTAACCTTCCATAAACATCAAAATATGTTCATTTATGTCTCCATGGCCTCCTATAAAGCTTCTTACCCATTTTGGCTTCATTTGCTTGTCTTGCCAAAACTCTATTTTTTTAATTAGCTAACCTCTAAGATAAAATAGTTGGGTATATCCCTCATATTCAAGGAAATGTGAAGGTTTGAGAAGTTTTATTAGGTCCTAAGGAATATATTTTCAAAATTCCTAAGTTAGACTCACCCATTTAGGCACCTAACCAACTCAATTTGTCCAAAAAAGGCCTCTAAAAAGGACTATATTTTGCATTTTTCACTTTCACCTAAGAATGACTTCTCAATGATAAATCCAATGTGATTAGGTTCCCTCAACATGTTATCCATATTAAATTCATGCTCAATAATATAACACTCACCAAAAACCACTCTTCTCCTTTAGATTCTTTATCTTTACCCATTAAGCAACATGAGTTTCATAGTGCAACTGAATGGACTGTCACCCTTGGGCTAGTATGAAGAGTAGATGATCAAATTGAAAGAAGACCTAAAGTATTTGAAAACCATTTATTAATATATAATTCATAATTTTCAATCTATTTACAAACTTTCTTTCTCCTCTTTAGAATTTTCATCTCTTTACCTTCATCAAGACTAAACACTCAGTTGTAGGTGCTCATAGGACCTTAAAAAGTCTATGTAAAATTATTTTACATTGTAAATATCTTATTGATACCATCATGGTCCTAATTAAGGTGATTTAGGTTTGTTTCATCATTTAAAATCTCCATATTCCCTTTACATGCACCTTGAGCTCATAAAACTAAGTTCCATTTCTTAACTATGTTTTGTGTCTTAGAAAGGGACTTGTAGGTGACCATGCTTGTTTGGGCTTGAGGATAGTGTCTAAAATATTCCCTAGAGTCCCTTAATACCAGTTGGTACTTGTTTGAATTCACTTGTCACATCTTTCCTAGGCTATACCACATAAAAAACCCAATCCCTTGGCTTTCTACCCCTCACAATCAATTGTAGCTGACTGTGTGGGGTCTTGTAGGTGTACACAAGATTCAAAAAATATTATATCAACATTATTATAATGATCCTCATGTTTATTGGTACACCCTTAAATCAATAACTCCATTAAAAACATTATATTATGCCTTGTTTTATCTTTAGGATATCAATGGTCACTCAAATCTTAAAACTTGTAGATATCAACTAAGGAACTCAATGCTTTAATGGGCAACTTTGAGGCCCCCAAAAACCACCTTTTACTAATCTTATTATATTTATATTTAGCATAGTTCTTATCCTTAATATATACTATAATATATGGTCATCTATATGTATCATAACTATTTTAACCTTTTTATAGGATATCCATTAAATGGCTTGGACCTCTGTTTTCACTTTTTAGGGAAAATGTCCTTGAACTCAGTCATCTTATGTTTGAAGGTGATACATAATTACATTTTCCCATTAAACACTTCAAGAATATTTTTTATGATCAAATCCACCTACCAGGATTCCAAGGAAGGTTTTTCCATGTTCCAACTTCCCATACTAGTACCTTCATAGCTCTGTGATGCCACTTGTAGATGCATATTTTCACATATAGATAGTAAAGAAAACTTGGATAGTATACAAGATATATATGTTCATGATAAATTATATGCCATCACCAAGATTTATAATGTACTATTATCACTCTAAATGATTGAAACACTTGTCAATGCTCCCATCTCAGCATGACATCATCAATGAGACTCTTGTAGGTGCATTTGAGCTGTATGTAGGTAGTGGACAGAATTAGAGAAATGTGTGTAGATGAATGGTCTCATGAAAAAATTTAAAATCATTACCAATATATAAAATTTATGTTTTTTCACTATGATGATCTTGAGATAAATCTCAAAATATCTGTTCCAATGATATCTTCTTGGAAACACTTGTTACAGAGCAGATAGGCATAGCTAATGACTAGTAGATGTGGTGCATGAGCTTGGAACCAACATTTATTTTTCATAAAACATTAAAATTAAATATTTTTATCCCATAATT
>JARHVA010000110.1:2610000-2667500 GCA_037957365.1 Torreya grandis
TGCTTGCACACATGCAAAAGTTCACCTATAAGTGGCACCACAGAGAATTGAGAATGCTTAATGGAGGAAATTGGACATAGTGAAACCTTTATTTAAGTCCTAGTGTTATTTATAGATCATAACATACATATTTGGAGTGATAGGTTTGTAGGTAAGTTTGAAAATTTCTTTCAAAAGTAATGAGTGTGGATTTAATGATCAAATCCCTAAAACATGAAAATAGAGCACCTAGCCAATTTGTTGAGATCATATGCCAAGTTTACTAGGGTCTTAAACAATCTAGATGCACTCATAATATATCCTTATCATATGAGTATAAATTTGAAAATTAAGAGAGTAATTTAGTCTTTTTGTTTTCTTACTATAAAGGCCCAAAGATACACCTTTGACCATTGAATTCAGACAATGACGTCTACAGGATTTGAGCTTCAAAGAGACCTCTTCATCCAAATTTGAAGTATTAAACCATGACTCAATGATTTAATGGTTATATATACTTTAAAATAACATTTATGATCTAAATTTCATTTAAATAGGATGATATGTAGAGTTTTGAGCCCCATATACACATATAAGTGTCTTCTCTTTTGAAACTACCCACCTAAAACTAAGGGAAAACTCATACATCATCCATGATAAGGAATTAAGCATGGAAAAACCAACTTGGTTGATGGAATATTATTAAAAATGGCTCAAAATATCCTAAATTGATGTGACAAATATTATAAATGAAATCTACACCTACAAGATCCTACTTGTCCCAACATAGTCAACTGTAGTTGATTGTAGGTAATCATGGGCTAAGGAGTGATGATTTGATGTTGACATAGTTTGAATATGATGTAAATAGGTATAAAAAAATGTCTAATTACCTTATTATAATATAATGAGGCCTATTAAAATTTCCTTCAATCTTAAAGCATGCAACTATCACCTACATGTATGGTGTCTTGAAGCAAAACATAGTTAGGAAATTGTACTTAGTTTAGGCCAATCAAGGTAAGGTGTGAACAATATAGATTTTGAATAAAATATAATTATTTACATGATTTAAAGAGAATAAAAAAAATTAATAACAACTCATTCAATCTTATAGTTTATACAAACCAGAGAGAGGGCTCTAATGATGCAACACATAGTCTATATCCTAAACCCTGCACATTATCCCCTTCATCACAGTCTGTGTTGGGTATTATAAGAATTAAAGGGTCTGATAAGATAACCAAGGGTTGAAAAATATTAAAAAAATTATATGTCACTTGTATAATCCCATCCAACTTCTACTTTATCTGAGTAAATAGGGGAAATATCCTCTATTTTATCTTAGATAGAGGGTACTTCCCTAGGATACAAACCCTATAGTCTTGAAGAATGGAGATAAGGGGATGAGATAAGGTATTATCATACATTTAAATGAGGTTAGAAAGGATTAAATACACATTAAAAAAATTATAAAACATTCACAAAGATAATAATATCAATATAATGGTCTAGACCTTCAAGTATGCAGACATGCCTATTAGGCAGGGTTTAGGCCTAAAGCCCAAATGAGAGGTCAATTTCACTTCCAACCTTAGGTGGACACTCCAATGGACTAGGAATTTTTTATGGTGGTATTTAATATGTTTCTAATCTTTTTTTATGCATAAAATTATACAAAGAATCCACTTTTGGCTCAAAGACAACTCAAAGATGCAGAATGCAGGTCAAGGTTCGAGTAAGTAGGTTTGAAAGCTCACATCTTCTTGGAGAGTATGCATGGATGTTAACAGATTTTGGGGAAATTAAAATATGTCCTAAAAATTTATTTTGTGGGATTTGTATGCAAATCCAATTTCAATATTTATGAACAAATCTTAAGAGTGAAAAGAGCCTAGAGCCTTACAAAACATGGATAAGGACTCGATTGGAAAAATGATTTAGGAGCATCAAGCTAAAGATGTAATTTTTGTGTTATGGTAAATAATAGGTAAAATTTTGTCAAATTATGATGTTACTGAGTGTAAGGTACCTTTTTAGTTCTACTTATGTCCTTGGATTCCATTTGGATTCAACGGGTTGTGTCACATAATCTCTAGGTGTTTTCTCTCTAAAACTAAGAATTTCAAAATTCAAATATTTGAAAAGATCCTAGAAGAACATAACTAAAGTCTAAGGTGGTTGTATGATAAAATTTTGGTTCAATATGGCCATAAATATTTTTATAAGGTGTTTCAAGTCATAAATGTATATACTCATGAGGATAGAAGTCTTGTCTTTATAATATGAAAGGAAACCTCACGTTGAGGTATTTTAGAGTAAAGAAGTTGGTGTAACCAATCCAAAACCTACATTGTAATTGGTGAGTAAAAGTAATTTTTAAGGATTACATGATATAGGAGGATAAATTAGGTAGGACACAGATCTCTAAGAAGATGGAGGAGAACTTTTGAATGCAAATTTGTATGAAACTCTTCAATAAAGATGATGACTTTCCAAGAAAGACAAAATTTGTAATGGTTTGGTGTTCTAATGAGTAAAGAAGGAAATGAGATTATATATGTTTGTGTTATTGAATTATATCATATTGTTGTGAAATATATATTGTCCTTGTAGGGCCCTAGTCTTGATAATATATTTTAAGTTTTCAAGTTGTTAGGTGGTGTATAGTGATAATCAAGGAATGGTTGTAAGTCACAACGTTAAAAAGAAGGTATTTTAATCTTTCTCTATTGGTTGGTAAGATGAAATTCATTATGACATACAAATCTATATTTGTTGGAGTTACCCAAACCTTTAGATGTTGTTGATCCCTATGCAAATTGAGAAGTCTAGTGACATACCCATGGTTAAGATTATTATACATTCATATCATTATAAGGTTATAGATGTTAGTTTATTTTTCTTGAGATAGAGAATTTTAAGACCTCTCAGCCTGTGCAAGGTGAAAAAAACCCTAGGATTAGGTTTTTGCTTGTAAAAGGAGTTTCCACCATAAAAAAGTCATGAAATTTTTTAATATGGTAAAATTCAGTGTGTTCTAAGAGATTACTATAGTTTTAGAGTTTTACGGTACTGATGGTATGGATTTTGAAGGACTGAGATGCAACTAGGTAAAGAGAGACCTAATATAGGGCTAATTATAATGAATGGAGGCTAGAAAATGGGTTTAACAATTGAAATAGTTATTAAACTTTTTGGAAGCATCAAGGAGATATAGGGTACCCAAAAGAGTGATTAGCTATTCAATAAAGGTGGTAGATTTCTCAAACTAGGTAGAATTGTGAAAAAAGGCTACTAGCCCAAATAACCCATTATGGCCTATAGGTATAGAGTCAAGTGGTAAAGTGTGATCCATGGGTTGAGGGAAACTAAAAAAGATGTGTTAATATGATATGAAATAACTGATTTAGGTATATTTATTCCTCAAGAACTATATTAAAGGCTGGAATTTGAGACCTAAGTGTGAATAGCCTAACAAGGAACTAGTGGAAGCATGAAGTTTGTGAGTGTAAAGAATGGAATGAGAAAGTTGAAAAACATAAGTATCCTCAAAGAGATTAATTCCATCAAGAATTAATTTGAAGATTATAATAAATAGGTACATATGTTAAAGAGACTATAGATCTCATGAGTCAAAGAGAAAGTTTGAACTAAAGATGGAATCTTGAAGACCAAAAAAGCAAGTCATTGTGACCAGTTTGATTTAACATCAAATGGTGATGTCAGTGAGACTTTTCCCGCTATACCTATACATCATTTGGTATTAGAGTGAGGTAATATCTTGGTTGTATTCATTTTGAGTTATTCCAAGTTATTTATTTGATATAGGTAAGATATGCTATGAGTTATGCATGAGAGATGACACTTACAGGGTATTAAGGGAGAAAAGGATGTTGTAGGTTTAATCCATTGAGATCAGTACATAGGTATATCATATTGAGGAGAGAAAAATAATAGCCCAAAAATATTATGAGAAGGACAAGGAATTAATTAATAAACAACTAGAGAAGGTAGAGATAAAAGAGTGCATTGAAACTCCAAGAGATAAAAAAAGAAGAAAGAAAACTCCAAAAGAGAGTCAGTGATGATAAAAAGAGGTCCTAGATAGAGGACAAAAGAAGAGGAAAGTCCCAATACATGTCTAAGAATCAAGGTTGATACACTTGATAAGAATAAGGTCTAAATAGGCCTAGAAAATAAAGAATAATGGAGAAGATAATTAGGGCAAAGTATAGAGAGGATAGAGCTCATGATGAAGCTCATAGGAGAACAAGAAAGCCAATGAACTAGATGGAATATGAGGAGAAGATTAAAGTGGAAACTAGAGTCACTTTTAAGGGTAATAAATTATAATAAGAGTGTCTTGAAGAATGATACGAAGAGATAGAAGGCAACATAAAGAGGCATGAGAAGATAAATGTTGCAAAGTGAGCAACATGATAGATAGATAGAGAAGAGGGTTCTCATTGAAGAGAATAATAAGAAGATAAAAGTGCCAAGAAGAGCACAAGAGAATGAATGTAAGAAAATATGGAGGATGTCTATGCCAAATACATTCAGATAGACTATGTGATCTCTCATTTTATATGCTGACATTACTTTCAAGTTTGTGTTTACAAGTATGAAGACAAGTGTGATAAAGGCCAAAAATGAGGCCTCAAGTTTAATGAAGAATGGTCCAAATATATCACCCATAAAGTGGAAATAGGATGAGAAATAAAGAGATCCTCTTGAAGAGGACAAGATCATGGACATCAAAGACATTCCACATGTTTAAAATGAAGAGAATGAGGAATACTATGATATATTACCATGTAAAGTATCTAAAACTAAGGAGATAGTGTACCAAGAAGACATGAAGGTCACCCATGAAGACATGAATGAAGAGATGAGCTTGCAACTGTTGTCTTTGGAGGAAAATGAGTATTTGAACATAGATTTTGATTGCATATATGAAGAAGAAAAGGATGATATGTAGGTTGAGGAAGAGAATAATAAATTACAACACTCAAAAAGAGAATAAACTAATGGATATGTGTGGCATAGATGTCTTAAACAAGTAGGTGATGAAAAGGATTTGAACCTCAAACAAGAGGTCAAATGAGGCAAAGTTACAAGTGGAGAATAAACACAAGTATGGAAACAAATAAGAAATGGAAAAATGTACCAAGTTGGCATCGTAGAGAATAAAGTCATGAGGCATAAAATAGGTGAAATGAGAATCAAGTGGAAATGAGAGAATTTATAAGGTATAAAATGGGTGGAAAAAAGTATGAAAAGACTACAAGAGGATCCTAGTTCAAGTGTACTCAAAGAAATCATGGAGATTGAGGAAGATAGAAATCCTACAAAGCAAGCAAGAGAGATAATGCAAGAAATTCAAGTCAATGAGATGAAGGTACAGACATTTTAATAAGAAAATGAATGCATAGGATAAGGATGTTTTTTCAAATGTTGTATATGATGATATGTTTTAATTTTATTCCAATGATGAATAAATTTTGTACATGGAAAAAATTTCCTTGATGATTGAGTGTGTAGAGAATCAAGATGAGTATGAATCACCTCAAATACTGCTTGAGAATAATAAGGTGTTGCATGAGGAGGTTTATATGACTCTCATAAATGAGGTAATCTAAGGATAAGACGAAAAACAAGTTGCCCAAGATAATGAAGAGAAATGTAGACCAAAGTTTGATGAGATGGATGCATTCAAGTTGCAAGAAGAGATGATGATGTTAGAGGACATGTTCAACCCATCAAAGGGGATTAAAATAGGTGAAGAAAAATAGGTAAAACTAAATAATGAACTCCAAGAAACATCAAGAGAGGAGAAACAAAGAGAGGCACAAGAAGTTGTGCAAAAAAGCAAGCTAGTTAGCAAGAAAATGGAGTATGAATAAGCAAACAAGGTGAATTATTCCATGGGTCAAGCACAAGCTGAGTTTACATTTTATAATCATGCATATGGGAGGTCAAATACTAGTTAAATCATATTGTGCTATGATGAAGAAGAGAGGAACAAGAAGTTGCTCTTGTATAGTGAGCAAGATGAGAGAAAAAGACATCAAAAAGAAAATGAAAGTGAAGGAGAGGAAACAAGAGAAAGTCAAATGGGGGAAATGATAGAGTTTGACATGACAAAGAACCCATTAGAGCCTAATAAATAAGATGATAGCATGAACAAGAAGCAAAAACCACTAGACAAGCAAGAATTAAGTGAAAACAAAGACAAGACAAGTTATTAAATAAGAATGAGGAAGAAGAATGAACATAAATTGGATGCAAATAAAGATGATGAAGATAAAATACACTTAGAAAAGAGATAATATTCAGAAAATATAGATCTAAATTAGTTGGAAAACCTTGTGGAGGTAGAAGATGCATGGATAAGGGACCTAAACAAAGCCAAAAGGAAGAAATGCAAGATTTTGGCAAGGAAAAAGGAATAATAAAGGATGAACATTAGTCAAGAAAGTATGAAGGACCATTAAAGGATAAATTGGAAGGAAAGAAAGAAAGATGGAGGATCAATTTTTCTCCCTCTTGGGGAGTATGATGTAGGAGCATCAAGCTAAAAGATGTCATTTTTGTGTTATGGTTAATAAGAGGTCAAATCTGGTCAAAGTATGATGTAAATGAGTGTACAAGACCTTATTAGGTCCATGTATGTCCTTGGAGTCCATTTGGAGTCATAGGGTTGCGTAAAATAGTTTTATATGTTTTCCCTCCAAAACTAGGAATTTGAAAATTTAAATATTTGAAAAGAGCCTAGAAGATCATAACTAAACTCTAAGGTGGTTGGATAATAAAATATTGGTTCAATAGGGCCATGAATATTTTTAAAATGTGTTTCAAGTCATAAATGTATATACTCATGAGGATATAAGTCATGTCTTGATAATATGAAAGGAAACCTCACATTGAGGTAGTTAGAGTAAAGAAGTTGGTGTAACCAACCTAAAACCTACATTGGAATTGGTGAGTAAAAGTTATTTTGTATGATTAGATGATATAGATGGATAGGGTAGGTATGAGATATCTCTCCAAGAAGATGGAGGAGAACTTGGGAATGCAAATTTATTTGAAACTCCTTAAGAAATATGATAAATTCCCAATAAGGACAAAATTTATAATGTTTTGGTGATCCAATGAATAAAAAAGGAAATGAGATTCTATATGTTTGTGTTATTAGATTGTATTAGATTATTGTGAAATGTATATTATCCTTATAAGGCCCTTGAGGCCATAGTCTTGATAATATCTTGTAATATTATAGGTTGTTAGTTGGTGGATGGTGATAATCAAGGAATGGTTGTAGGTCACAACCTTAAAACAAATTTATTTGAATCTTTCTCTATTGGTTGGTACGATGAAATTCATTATGACATAAACCTCTATATTTATTAGAGTTACCAAAACCGTTAGATGGTGTTTGTAGACACTGAAATCGTGTCTATCCCTTGGTCATCCTCCCCCTTGGTCTCCTTGGTCCACCCCCTAAACATTCCTAACCCACACACTTACTAATTTAAAATAAATTAACTATTTTAAATTAATAACCCCCTTGACACATCACCCATGCCTCCCTCACCCCATGCCAAATCTTGATTGCTTAAACCCCATTTCATTCCTCCCATTAACCTCTCGCACTCGTTTAATCCACCTTCGACCATTTTCTAATGACAATTAGACCATGGCAGTTGCAAGAATAGGTGAAAGGCTAAAAATAGCCTTTTTCCCATTCTTCAGCCATCCACGGCGATCAATATGCAGCCAACATTGGCAGTTCTGCTGGCATCAGTTCCCTTTAAAACTACATTTCTACTTCCATTGCTCTCTCTGTGAACATGAATTCTCTTGCTCCAGACTTCAAGCTTTATCGCTCCTCAACTTCTTGCAGGTATTAGCATTTCAACAACACTCTCTAAGCTCAGAGGTTCTACTCCAGTCATTCTACACCAGATTGAAGGTTGCACGACACCTCTAGCATCAGCCACAACGGAAATAGAACACCTACATCTCTGCCTCTCCACCCATAGCTAAGTATTTGTACTGGTTTTATTTTAGTATATTTTTAAATACATTAGCAATAAGACTACTACACATTTCCAAGCATTCTTGACACAACCCAGTCTATTCTCCTCAGAGAGGCTGAAAGGCCTTCTCTCACACTTATCTCCCCTTTTGCCCTTGTCATCCATTTGGCCCCTTTTTTTAGCCACACTCTCTGCCCTGCAAACCCAGCACAAGCCATCAAATTCCCACAGACACCCCCAAACTACTTTGCTGACCACAGACAGACCTGAAACTCATCCAAAGTCTTATTGCCCCGAACGACGCCAGCCACCAGGCCCATTTCCCCTACCGACGTTGATAGACTAACCGACACCAGAGACCTTAACTAACCAACACCAACAGAACCACTGACGTCGGTGACTGTGGAAGATAGATTGTTGCATATAGGTACGCATTTGTTTCTATTTCTTATGTTCAGTCTTTTATCATTTCCTTTTCTAGCAACATTTTGTTTTCTATCAATCCGTGGACTGTCACCCTTCCAGGAAGTCTTTGCACTTCTGGGATCAAGCATTGCTTGGTAGTCCACTACCTACCTATCTAACACTTTTCTTATTTAAGTCCCTCTTATCTGCAGGTGTCATCCTCCACAGCCAAAGAGGAGTCCCCTCAACGTCTAGATACGGTGCGCAGACCTCATCCAGGTATCATCTAACCCTAGACTATTTTTTTAGTTTCTTATTTATTTTGAATGTGGAAAAGCAAAAATAGTTAGAAACATTCTGGCATGCTTGCATCATGAATAAAGCGTAGTCCACTTATGTTACACAACCTAACCACTTTCACAAATCAAACATCAAAACATACCTGAGACAAGGTCTGACTAGGATTTCATCACCTAGCAGATACCTTACCCTTCCTGGTAATCCCACTTGGACTTCACTACCAAGGGGAGAGCCCACTCTGTTCTCTGGCAGAGTATAAACTCTAGGGGAAGTATATATTGGGTAAGCAGCCCAACTCAGCTCTGGGTTTGTGAAGTGAGGGGAGCAAGCTCCTAGCACCAGGCCATGTACGAAACCTAAGACAGACTCTTGAGCACCAAAACTAACTTGAAACCAACCTTAGACTACTTCTTCTAGGACCCATTCTAAAATCCAACTTCCCAACCACACTCTAAGGCATAAGCCAACAAGACTCTAAAAATTTATTCTTAGGAATTTAATGCTTAGGGTCTGCTTGTCTTCATCTTTCTTTTCTATTCTTATCTGGTTGTTTGAGCTAGTAAGGATGTATTATCTTGCCTTGAATGGTTTTGACACATAGTCAAACTAAGACTCTTGTTGACCATGCGAGGCAACAACTGCTCCCACCTTCACCTTCCATAACCAGTCCTCTAATGGAGTATCATTTAGAGACTAAACGAACTCCTACCCAACCGACCCCGACTCAGCCTCCCATTGTCCTTGAGGGGGACCAAAACTTTGAAAGGTTCCTTAAACTCAATGTCAAGGCCCTTCAACACTATCTCGTGTGAAGTTGAATGTGAGACTCCTTAGGCAACCCAATTTATGGGATGCCAACCTCTTTAGCTGAGATGATAGCCATATCCATAGCGTCTGTAATCCAGCCCATAGACACCTAAGCTATCACCTCGACTAATAACCAGCCCATGACTAATATTCTAAGTGTGGCTTCTCCTTCTACTTCTGTACCCACCTCCTTTGGGGTTTTGACCCCCCATCAACCACAGACTATTCAACAAAGCTCTACCCCTTTCCAAAATCTAGTTGTCTCCATCCCGCCTACCCTCGCCCCCATCAACACTAGGGTGGCTACTCATCCTTTGGCTAGTGCTGCCACTATCCAACCACCTCTGGCAACATCAAGCCTAGTCGTGCCTTCTACCTTCACAACGCAACTACCCCTGGCTTCAACATCGACCCTTATGACTAGTTATCAATACATTGCACCCATACAAGCACAACTGACTATGTCATACGCCCCTTCTAGCACCTTCCAAGTGCCTTACAACATAGGAGGCACCCCACCCATAAATCTGTCAGCTGATCTAATCAAAATGCTGATGGACAAAATGTCTAATCTTGAGACCTTTGTTTTAGGCTCAAGAAATGTCCTTTAATATGACCAAATTTGTAATGAACCCATCCATCCCTCCGTCCCAATCCGGCCATATCCCAGTCAGTGGGAACTTCCTAAGTTTACTCACTTCCTGAGTAAGGAAGACCCACAATAGCATTTGTGAGCATTTAGACATGATTGTTACCTGATCGCACATGATGATGCATTACTGCTACACACATTCCCCATGTCACTTTTTGGTGCTACCCTCGATTGGTACAACTCTCTCACTAGACACTCTCTTTTCACATTCACCCAACTGGCCCAAATCTTCCTTAACCACTTCTCGATCAATATCACCAAAAAGTTCTCTATCATAGATCTATACTCTATCAAACAGTTTGACGATGAGTCCATAGCTGATTTTGTTGCCCGTTGGAGAGGCCTAATCAATCAACTCTCCTTTTCTTTGCTTCAACTTGAGCTCATCGAACTCTTTTCCAAGGCATGTGCCAAACATATTTCATCTACTCTCCGAGTCCAAACATTTCACACCTTTGACAAAGCTTTCATGATGGCTAGGAAGCTTGAACTATGTGCCGTCGAGGAAAACAAAGTCAAATTGCGGAGTAAAAACCCCAACACCAAGTCCAATGACCCTTCTTCCTCTAAACCTTCTTCTTCATATTCCAAGTCCAAAGGATCAGCAAATGCTATGGTCCTTAGACCATTGTCTTCAACAACAACCAACCAATCTCAACCTTCCACATCAGACTACATCACAAAATAGTTCCAACAAAGATATGTGCAGCGTTAGTATACTCCACTAGGAGAATCATACGCATCTATGTTGGATAAACTTGTCAAATAGGAAGTTCTCAATCTCCCCCAAATTTGACTGCCCCCTCAATTTGATCCCTCACGCGCCATCCCTATGTGGTATAGGGAGAACGACTTTTGCAATTATCACCGTGTCAAAGGCCATGACACAGCCAACTGTAAGACTCTCAAAAACATCATTCAAGACATGCTAGATAAAGGTGACCTCATCTTGGATAACGTAAATGTGCCACCCAATCAAAGCATCGACATCTTTAAATGACCTTTTCCCAACCATCCTCCTAGCCGAAACAATGTGCAGACCATGACTGATGACTCTCAATAACATAATATATGCACAGTCAATATGGTCTCACCTCTCATGCCTGACCAACCTCTCTCACAGTCTCAAGAGGTTAGCCCACCCATCAGTCCATCACACGTGAATGAACCCTCTTCTCCTATTAGTTCTTCATCAACTTCCCTTATATTAGAGGATGCCTTGACTATATCAGCACCGCTAGCCCCACCTTCCTCCTTCTTGCTACTAATGGAGGACCCTACCCTTACTACTCCTCAACCACAAGTAGAAGGCACAATCATCCTTGCCCTCTACCCTCTTGAGGAGCCACATTCTCTGATTCCTTCTCCACCAAGAGAAGAACTTGTCTCTCCAACTTCTCTGACCAAAGATGATCCAGTTATGACTCCCTCACACCTTAGGTCCAAGATTGCCATACCTGACACATTTTTGACCCCACAACCATCCACATCTTCTGAAGGACCAAAGCCTCATCTAACATCTTCCCAACCACTCTCTCGATTAGTGGAGAAATTAGGACTTCTCCAATTGATGAAATTGGAACATGTAGCATTATGGGAGTAACTCAAAGCCCCTCACCTTGCCCGTCCCTTCTCATCTCGTGCTGCTGAGCCTCCTGTGACAAAATCTCCAAAATTTTCCAATAAAGACCAGACTTCTACTCCTAAACCTTTAACACCCCAACCATCCACATTAGAACCTAAACCCTCATCCACCATATAAAAACTGATCAAATCTCTTAGATTTCACCCCATACCTAACCTCACTCACCTGCAAGTGAAGTTAGACTTGAACCTTGCCTTGCGCAATAGTGGTCCTTAAACAAAACCAAAGAAGACTGCTAAACTACTGCGATGAAATCCTCTATCATTGTCACCATTTCCCTTCATTTTGGGCCGTCATCCTTCTACCTTAATAGGAGTGCTCCCTACTCCAACCCCTAACCAAAACAAGTTACCTCCACTACTTCCTTTACCTACCACGAGTCTACCACCTTTGAAAAATTAGGCACCTATCGCAAAGAAAGTGTCGTCTACGCATGTGGCCACACCACCAACCCAAAAGGTGGTATGGAAGCCTCCTTCAACACCTCCCAAGCAGAAGTCATCGACACCTCACGCATTAACAAGCATGGACCCTTTGGTGGGTTCATATTCTTTGATATTGCATCGACTTTTGCAAACCTCTAGCATAACCCTTCCACCTATTAAACCATTCCAACCACTCGGGTCAAAACCTTCCTGGTTCGATGATACTAAAATTTGTCTATATCATCATACACCGGGACATGATATCGATAATTGCTATGCCCTCAAGGTCGTCATTCGCCAATACATGTAAAAAGACACCCTTCTCCTTAAGGATACTATTGATAGACCTCTGACACTTTCCTGTATCTCTCAAACCTCCTCACCCTCATCAACATCTCATCAACAGACTATGGTCTCTTCACCTCATTCACCCCCTGTCTTTGAAATCAATGCCATCCATGTAACCACTAGGTCTCAAAAGGATAAGGCAAAAGAAAAAGTTTCTATTCCTTGGACCTATCCTTTTGTCAAACCACCTCAACCACCCAAACCCAAAATTTCTATCTTGGGTGCATCTCAACCCTCTTTTTCAAGGGCAATCCATGACTCTATGTTAAAACAACTTCACCAAACACCCGTGAAGATGACCTTGTATGACCTCATCCAAAGCTCACCCCAACATCATCAATCTATAATCAAAGCCTTACAGGCAGCGGAGGTCCAACCTAAAGACCCCCAACCACTAGCTGCCCTGGTCCACTCGTTATCCCCCATCGCCTCTATCACTTTCAGCGATTTTGAAATTTTGACCTCTAATTCTAAAGATCAGGACGCTGCTCTTTTCATCATGGCCTACGTTGATCAAACTTGCATTAAGCGAGTCATGATTGATGGAGGCACCAACATTAATATAATTTCTACCCATGCCTTTGATCAATTGGCCCTCCCCAAGAATTGCGTATCAAAAACTAACGCAATCCTTTGATCCTTTAATGACACCACTGCTACCACCATTGGCACTGTCATCCTCCATATTCATGTTGGCTTGTGCATAGTCCCAGAGCTCTTCTACATCATCGAGGGAGAGTTCCAATATAACATGCTATTAAGACAACCCTGGATCCGTGCCATGGGTTGTGTTCCTTCTACATTGCACTGTTGTGTCAAATTTGAACACGACGAACAAGTCCATGTCATTCCCACCGACCTATCCCCTTTCAAGACTTGTAACATGACCTATTGACCAAATGACATTCTCATTCCTCTCAAGACACCAACCCAAACACCACCTCCATCCGTGGATGCTTTAACTAGTACGTAAATGGCGGTTGCCCTCACATCACCTTCTTAAGTGACAACCAAGGACCCCATGGAAGATATCTTCCAAAGACTTTCACTTGGGGAGTATCACTTACTTACCTTAGACATGTTCTAGACTCTGTAAGAGTATAGACAACTTCATCATAGTCCTAGCTATGACCATCGAATCGGAATGGTCATCCCTTATGGTCCTCCTAACCTTTAAACAAATCTCATCTATGGGGGGCAAGATTGAGCTCCTACTGATGGGAATCCTCTCTCCTCACCTCAACCATTAACATCTAACTTCTTTTTTCTTGGCAACCCCACCTTTGCTCACACCTACGTTTATAGGTGTGCATGGAAGGGTTTTGGCTTCAGGCACTATGAACAAGGCTCTCATCTGCCCATCGAACCATCCAATGACGACAATGCCAAGAAATGATATGGCCTAGGTTTCCAAGAACCTACCGAGGCTTCTGAAAACCTTTGCCCCAAACCCATCATAGACCAATCTTTGCCAAGCTCACCTATTCTCCCATCTTCACCTACAGAGTCGGTGGTTTCCATCCCTCCTAGCTTTTTCAATACCTAAATGACATTCGCTTGGAAACCATGACCTATCAACCAGGTGGGGTACCCAGGTCTCTCCATCTCATATCCTCTCCACCTCATTCATCCAACCCATTAATCATCCACACTTGGTGTTAGACATTCTTCCTACCACAAAATGATTGGGGGGAGTTCAACTTTATACCGACTATCATAACCTCGACCAACCATTGACCAAGCATCGACCAAACATTGACTAGACAGCGACCAAGCATTGACCAAACATTAACCAACCAAGCATCAACTAACTCCTTAATCATCTTAACATCCAAACTTCAATCAACACATGACCAATATGGAATGGGGTAAATGAGGAAAATTTTCTCCTAATTGGCTTGGACCTTACATCATCACACATAGGTATGGATCAAGGACTTATCATCTGTCTTCTCTCGAAGGCTGACCAGAACCTGAGCCTCTGAATGCCTTGCATCTATGACCATTCTACTATTAGTCGAGTACTCGTTCACTTGACATTTAACTTGAGCTCATCCCTTGAGCAATCCTTGTCCTCTTAATCCTCATTCCTTTCAACCCTATTCCCCTAAAACAATCCCTCTATAACCCTTTTATAAAGTATGAATGCTTTGTCCTAATAAAAGGGAGCCCTTGAACTTCTATAGTCTTGTCCATGACTATAAATGCTTTCAAAAAAAAATTAAAATGTCAAAATATCAAAAGGTCATAAATTCTAAATGCAGACTGCTCCCTCGAAGGATAGTTGTATCATCATTGATGTAGCTAGTAGACTTCTCCCTCGAAGGACAGCTATTCAAATCCCTCATATATATAAAGCAAAAATACAAACCACTCCCTCGAAGGATGGCTATGCCTAAAACCTTGCTACAAATAGCACTTTCTTAGAAGCTTCCCGCATTGATCAGCTTCATAAATGACCACAAAGCAAAATGACATCTCTACATAGACTTCTCGCATCGATCAATTTGTCAAAAAAAAATTGACTGCAAACTATAAAGTCATGGACTTGTCTATAGTCATTCTCTGGGTCAGCTATAAAAAGGGGCAAAGTTATCTCTACCTAAAAGGGGTTACCCCATCCTACCACATCATATCACATACTCAAGAGATTTCGAGCTCACTTAACGTCAAGTGATTCGAGTACTTCTCTAACACAATCAGTGGTCAACAACGTAATGCATGAATGGGGATTTTGTTTCTAAAAACTCCCTATTTATGCCATCATTATGGTCCTTGTCAATGAAAGAGCAACACGCCTTTCACTTCTTGTACATCTTGGTCACATACCATTCAACCAAATCATTTGCCAACCCAACCAAACCAAACCAAACATTTTCAGACCACTGACATGACATAGCCCATTTCACATAGTTTCTATGGACAACAATACACATGGAAACTATCAACCAGGCACAATTTATGTCAAGCATAAACCATTACTTACTAAAACATAAATCATCTCAATTCATTTTTAGCATACACCATTACTACTATGGAAAATTGCTATGGATGAAAGACCACTCAACCAATGTTACATAATACACCATCACATGGAAAAGGCTGTAACATTATCTACCCTCATCATTTAATCATGACCAAAACCAATCATCAACTATTTTGACTCTTCTCGAGAACTACATTGGTCTGAGGCCCTCAACACAGGGGATATGTAGGCAACACTCAGTTGACATGACGTCTTCTAGGGTTAGCTCGGCCACATCCATTTGTTCATCTACTTGATGGACAAACCATTCTACCTTTCACCATGATCCAGACCCAATCCATAACCGACCCTCTTCCTCCCTTTTTGGGAGAACTACATTGGCCTGAGGCCCTTCCAACATGGGCTATGTAGGCAGCACTCAGCTGACATGGGGTATTTTGACGTTAGCTCGGCCATTCCTTTGTCTGTCCTCGACCAATGACCTTGGAGATCATGCATATATCCTCAGACCATGACCACTTCCAAGACAACTTTGCCTTGGTTATTTTTGCCCTTGCTACCTCACGACTAGTTAGCAAATTGTCCATGACCCTCACAAGTATTGGATCGCGAGCAAGTTGATCCCCACTACTTGTGGCCTTTTTTGTGTTTTCCAAGAGCACTTCCTAAGCCTGAGATACTTGGCACATGATGACCATTGGAGCTACAGCTTGGATCATTTAACCCAATCAGCTATGACTAAATGCTGGGGATCAATTATTTTGATTTTAGCACTCCTTGACCTTTGACCATGACAATTTGACCTAACTATCGTGTGGTGTGGCATACGTGTAATCCCACCCTTTGCAACATTCACACCCTAACCTTCACCCTTTCCATCCACTCTCTATCAAATCAACACCTGTTCTTAGGTTCCCTTCCCTCGACTCTCACCTTGAGGGGGGAAGACCGCATCCCATACCTGGGGTAACCAACTCCTATTTTTGTCTTGCAGTTCATCAAGAATAACCAACAAGACAAAAAGGGGCAAATGTAGACACCAAAATTGTGTCTATCCCTTGGTCATCCTCCCCCTTGGTCTCCTTGGTCCACCCCCTAAACATTCCTAACCCACACACTTATTAATTTAAAATAAATTAACTATTTTAAATTAATAACCCCCTTGACACATCACCCATGCCTCCCTCACCCCATGCCAAATCTTAATTGCTTAAACCCCATTTCATTCCTCCAATTAAACTCTCGTGCTCATTTAATCCACCTTCGACCATTTTCTAATGAAAATTAGACCCTGGCAGTTGCAAGAATGAGCGAAAGGCTAAAAATAGCCTCTTTTCCCATTTTTTAGCCGCTGATGTCAGTCAGTATGCCGCTGACATCGGTGGTTCTGCCAGTGTCAGTTCCCTTTAAAACTACATTTTTGCTTCCGTTGCTCTCTCTGTGAACATGAATTCTCTTGCTCCAGACTTCAAGCTTTCTCACTCCTTGACTTCTTGCAAGTATCAGCGTTTCAACAGCACTCTTCACGCTCAGAGGTTCTGCTCTAGTCATTCTACAACAAATTGAAGGTTACACGACACCTCCATCATCAGCCACAATAGAAACATACCACTTGCATCTCTACCTCTCCACCCACAGCTAAGTATTTGTAATGGTTTTATTTTACTATCTTTTTAAATACATTAGCAATCAGACTACTGCACATTTCCAAGCATTCTTGACACAACTCAGTCTATTCTCCCTGGAGAGGCTGAAAGGCCTCTCACCCTTATCTCCCCTTTTGCCCCTGTCATCCATTTGGCCCCTTTTTTTAGCCACACTCTCTGCTTTGCAAACCCAATGCAAGCCATCAAACTCCCACAGACACCCCAAACTACTTTGCTGACCACAGACAGACCTAAAACTCATCTAAAGTCTTATTGCCCTGACCGACGCCGGCCACCAGGCCCATTGTCCCTACCGACATTGGTAGACTAACCGACGCCAGAGACCTTAACTAACTGATGCTGGTAGAACCACTGACGTCAGTGACTATGGAAGACAGATTGCTGCATACACGTACGCATTTATTTTTATTTCTTTTGTTCAGTCTTTTATCATTTCCTTTTCTAGCAACATTCTATTTTCTATCAATCACTGGACTGTCACCCTTCCAGGAAGTCTTTGCACTTCTAGGATCAAGCATTGCTTGGCAGTCCACTACCTACCTATCTAATAGTTTTCATGTTTAAGTCCCTCTTATCTGCAGGTGTCATCCTCCACAGCCAAACAGGAGTCCCCTCAATGTTTGGATACAGTGCATAGACCTCATCTGGGTATCATCTAACCCTAGACCATTTTTTTAGTTTCTTATTTATTTTGAATGTGGAAAAACAAAAATAGTTAGAAACATTTTGGCACGCCTGCATCATGAATAAAGCGTAGTCCACTTATGTTACACAACCTAACCACTTTCACAAATCAAACATCAAAACATACCTGAGACAAGGTCCGACTAGGATTTCATCACCTAGCAGATACCTTACCCTTCCTGGTAATCCCACTTAGACTTCACTACCAAGGGGAGAGCCCACTCTATTCTCTGGCAGAGTATAAACTCTAGGGGAAGTATATACTAGCTAAGCGGCCCAGCTCAGCTCTGGGTTCGTGAAGTGATGGGAGCAAGCTCCTAACACCAGGCCACGTACGGAACCTAACACAGACTCTTGAGCACCAAAACTAACCTGAAACCAACCTTAGACTACTTCTAGGACCTGTTCTAAAAGCCAACTTCTCAACCACACTCTAAGGCATAATCCAACAAGACTCTAAAAATTTATTCTTAGGAATTTAACGCTTAGGGTCTGCTTGTCTTCATCTTTCTTTTCTATTCTTATCTAGTTGTTTGAGCTAGTAAGGACGTATTATCTTGCCTTGAATGGTTTTTACATGTAGTCAAACCAAGACTCTTGTTGACCACGCGAGGCAACAACTGCTCCCACCTTCACCTTCCATAACTAGTCCTCTAATGGAGTATCATTCAGAGACCGAATGAACTCCTACCCAACCAACCCCGACTCAGCCTCCCATTGTCCTTGAGGGGGACCAAGACTTTGAAAGGCTCTTTGACCTCAATGTCAAGGCCCTTCAACACTATCTCACACGAAGTTGAATGTGAGACTCCTTAGGTAACCCAATTTATGGGATGCCAACCTCTTTAGCTGAGGCAACAGCCATATCCATAGCATCTGTAATCCAGCCCATAGACACCCAGGCTATCGCCTCAACTAATAACCAGCCCATGACTAATCTTCTAATTATGGCTTCTCCTTCTATTTATGGACCCACCTCCTTTAGGGTTTCGACCCCCCATCAACCACAGACTATTCAACAAAGCTCTCTCCCTTTCCAAAATCTAGTTGTCTCCATCCCGCCTACCCTCACCCCCATCAACACTAGGGTGGCTACTCATCCTTTGGCTAGTGCTGCCACTATCCAACCACCTCTAGCAACATCAAGTCTAGTCGTGCCTTCTACCTTCATGACGCAACCACCCCTGGCTTCAACATCAACCCTTATGACTAGTTATCAATATGTTGTGCCCATACAAGCGCAACCGACTATGTCATACACCCCTTCTAGCACCTTCCAAGTGCCTTACAACCTAGGAGGCACCCCACCCATAAATTCGTTAGCTGATCTAATCAAAATGCTGATGGACAAAATGTCTAATCTTGAGACCTCTATTTTGTGCTCAAGAAATGTCCTTTCATATGACCAAATTTGTAATGAACCCATCCATCCCTCCATCCCAATCTGGCCATATCCCAGTCAATGGGAACTTTCTAAGTTTACTCGCTTCCAGAGTAAGGAAGACCCACAATAGCATCTGCGAGCATTCAGACATGCTTGTTACCTGATTACACATGATGATGAATTACTGCTACGCACATTCCCCATGTCACTTTCTAGTGCTGCCCTCGATTGGTACAGCTCTCTCACTAGACACTCTCTTTTCACATTCACCCAACTGGCCCAACTCTTCCTTGACCACTTCTCGATCAATATCACCAAAAAGGTCTCTATCACATATCTATACTCTATTAGATAGTTTGACGATGAGTCCATAGCTAATTTTTTTGCCCATTGGAGAGGCCTAATCAATCAGCTCTCCTTTTCTTTGCCTTAACTCGAGCTCATCGAACTCTTTTCCCAGGTGTGTGCAAAACATATTTCATCTACTCTCTGGGTCCAAATATTTTGCACCTTTGACAAAGCCTTCACAATGGCTAGGAAGCTTGAACTACGTGCCGTCGAGGAAAACAAACTCAAATTATAGAGTAAAAACCCCAACACCAAGTCCAATGACCCTTCTTCCTCTAAACCTTCTTCTTCATATTCCAAGTCCAAAAGATCGGCAAATGATGTGGTCCTTAGACCATCATCTTCAACAACAACCAACCAATCTCAGCCTTCCACATTAGACTACATCACAAAACAGTTCCAAAATAGATATGTGCAGCGTCATTATACTCCACTAAGAGAATCATACACATCTGTGTTGGATAAACTTGTCAAACAAGGATTTCTCAATCTCCCCTAAATTTGACTGCCCCCTCAATTTGATCCCTCACTTGCCATCCCTGTGTGGTATAAGGAGAACGACTTCTGCAATTATCACCGTGTCAAAGGCCATGACATAGCCAACTGTAAGACTCTCAAAAACATCATTCAAGACATGATAGATAAAGGTGACCTCGTCTTGGATAACCCAAACATGCCACCCAATCAAAGCATTGACATCTTTAAACAACCTTTTTCCAACCATCCTCCTAGCCAAAACAATGTGCAGACCATGACTGATGACTCTCAAGAACATAATATACGCACAGTCAATACGGTCTCGCCTCTCATGCCTGACCAACCTCTCTCACAGTCTCAAGAGGTTAGCCCACCCATCAGTCCATCAGACGTGAACGAACCCTCTTCTCTTATTAGTTCTCCATTGACTTCCCTTATATTGGAGGATGCCTTGACTATACCAGCACCGCTAGCCCCACCTTCCTCCTTCTTGCTACCAATGGAGGACCCTACCCTTCCTACTCCTCAACCACAAGTAGAAGGCACAATCATCCCTACCCTCTACCCTCTTGAGGAGCCACATTCTCCGATTCCTTCTCCACCAAGAGAAGAACCTATTTATCCACCTTCTTCGACCAAAGATGATCCAGTTATGACTCCCTCACACCTTAGGTCTGAGATCGCCACATCTGACACATTTTTGACCCCACAACCATCCACTGAAGGACCAAAGCATCATCTGACATCTTCCCAACCACTCTCTTGATTAGTGGAGAAAATAGGACTTCTCTAATCGAGGAAATTGGAACATGCGGCATTATGAGAGAAACTCAAAGCCCCTCACCTTGCCCGTCCCTTCTCATCTCTTGTTGCTGACCCTCCTGTGACAAAATCTCCAAAAGTTTCCAACAAAGACCAGACTTCTACTCCTAAACCTTCAACACCCCAACCATCCACATCAGAAACTAAACCCTCATCCACCATATCAAAACTGATCAAATCTCTCAGAGTTTGCCCCATACCTAACCTCACTCACCCGCAAGTGAAGGTAGACTTAAACCTTGCCTCACACAATAATGGTCCTCAAACCAAACTAAAGAAGACTGTTAAACCACCGCGATGAACTCCTCCGTCACCATCACCATTGCCCTCCATTTTGGGCCCTCATCCTTCTACCTTAATAGGAGTGCTCCCTACTCCAACCCCTAACCAAAACAAGTTACCTCCACTACTTCCTTTACCTACCATGAGTCTACCGCCTTTGAAAAATTTGGCACCTCTCACAAAGAAAGTGTTGTCTACGCACATGGCTGCACCACCAACCTAAAAGGTGGTATAGAAGCCTCTTTAAACACCTCCCAAGCAGAAGTCATCAACACCTCATGCATCAACAAGCACAAACCCTTTGGTGGGTTCATATGCTTTGATATTATGCTGACTTTTTCAAACCTCTAGCATAACCCTTCTGCCTATTAAACCATTCCAACCACTCAGGTCAAAACCTTCCTGGTTTGATGATACTAAAATTTGTCTATATCATTGTACACTGGGACATGATACCAAGAATTGTTGTGCCCTCAAGGTCGTCATTCACCAATACATGGAAAAAGACACCCTTCTCCTTGAGGATACTATCGACAGACCTCTGACACCTTCCTGTATCTCTCAAACCTCTTCACCCTCATCGACATCTCATCAACAGACTATGGTCTCTTCACATCATTCGCCCCCTCTCTTAGAAATGAACGCCATCCACGTAACCACTAGGTCACAAAAGGATAAGGCAAAAGAAAAAGCTGTTATTCCTTGGACCTATCCTTTTGTCAAACTACCTCAACCACCCAAACCCAAAATTTCTATCTTGGGTGCATCTCAGCCCTCTTCTTTAGGGGCAATCCATGACTCTATGTTAAAACAACTTCACCAAACACCTGTGAAGATGACCTTATATGACCTCATCCAAAGCTCACCCCAACATCATCAAGCTCTAATCAAAGCCTTATAGGCAGTGGAGGTCTAACCCAAAGACCCCCAACCACTAGCTGCCTTGGTCCACTCATTATCCCCCGTCACCTCTATCACTTTCAACGATTCTGAAATTCCTACCTCTAATTCAAAAGATCAAGATGTTGCTCTTTTCATCATGGCCTACATTGATCAAACCCACATTAAGTGAGTCATGATTGATGAAGGCACCAACATTAATATCATTTCTACCCATGCCTTTGATCAATTGGCCCTCCCCAAGAATTATGTATCAAAAATCGATGCAATCCTTCGATCTTTTAATGACATCACTACTACCACCATTGGCACCATCGTCCTCCATATTCACATTGGCTTGTGCACAATCCTGGAGCTCTTCTACATTATCAAGGGAGAGTTCTAATATAACATGCTATTAGGACGACCCTGGATCTGTGCCATGGCTTGTGTTCCTTCTACATTGCACCGTTGTGTCAAATTTGAACACGACAGGCAAGTCCATGTCATTCCTATCGACCCATCCCCTTTCAAGACTTGTAACATGACCTATCGACCAAATGATGTTCTAATTCCTTTCAAGACACCAACCCAAACACTACCTCCATCTGCAGATGCTTCAACCAGTATGAAAATGGCGGTCGCCATCACATCACCTTCTCAAGCGACAACTAAGGACCCCATGGAAGATATCTTCCAAAGACTTTCACTTGGGAAGTATCACTTACTTACCTTAGACATGTTCTAGACTCTGCAAGAGTATGGACAACTTCATCATAGTCCTAGTTATGACCATTGGATCAGAATGGTCATCCCTTATGGTCCTCTTAACCTTAAAACAAATCTCATCTATGGGGGGCTAGATTGAGCTCCTACTGATGGGAATCCTCTCTCCTCACCTCAACCATTCACATCCGACTTCTTTTTTCTTGGAAACCCCACCTTTGCTCACACCTACCTTTATACGTGTGCATGGAAGGGTTTTGGCTTCGGGCGCTATGAACAAGGCTCCCATCAGCCCATCAAACCACCCAATGACAACAATGCCAAGAAATGATATCACCTAAGTTTCCAAGAACCTACCGAGGCTTCTGAAAACCTTTTCCCCAAACCCATCATAGACCAATCTCTGACAAGCTCACCTATTCTCCCATCTTCACCTATGGAGTCGGTGGTTTCCATCCCTCCTAGCTTTTTCAATACCTAAATGCCATTCGCTTAGAACCCCTAACCTACCAACCAGGTGGGGTACCTAGGTCTCTCCGTCTTGTCTTCTCTCCACCTCATTCATCCAACCCATTAATCATCTGCACCGAGTGTTAGACATTCTCCCTACCACAAAATGACTGGGGGGAGTTTGACTTTATACCGACTATTATAACCTTGACCAAACATTGACCAAGCATCGACCAAATATTGACCGGATAGCGACCAAGCATTGACCAAACATTAACCAACCAAGCATCGACCAACTCCTTAATCATCATCACATCCAAACTTCAATCAACACATGACCAATATGGAATAGAGTAAATAAGGCAAATTTGCTCCTAATTAGCTCAGACCTTACATCATCACACATAGGTATGGATCAGGGACTTATCATTTGTCTTCTCTCGAAGGCCAACTAGAACCTTAGCGTCTGAATGCCTTGCATCTGCGACCATTCTATTGTTAGTCGAGTACTCGTTCACTTGACATTTAACTTGAGCTCATCCCTTGAGCAATCCTTGTCCTCTTAATCCTCTTTCCTTTTTAACCCTATTCCCCTAAAACAATCCCTTTGTAACCCTTTTATAAAGTATGAATGCTTTGTCCTAATAAAAGGGAGCCCTTGAACTTCTATAGTCTTGTCCATGACTACAAATGCTGCCAAAAAAATAAATTGAAATGTCAAAATATCAAAAGGTCATAAATTCTAAATGCAGACTACTCCCTCGAAGGACAGTTGTATCATCATTGTTGTAGCTAATAGACTACTCCCTCGATGGACAGTTATTCAAAGCCCTCATATATATAAAGCAAAAATATAGACCACTCCCTTGAAGGATGGCTATGCCTAAAACCTTGATACAAACAACACTTTCTTAGAATCTTCCCGCATTGATCAGCTTCATAAATGACCACAAAGCAAAATGACATCTCTACGTAGACTTCCTGCATCGATTAGTCTATCAAAAAAAAATTGACTGTAAACTATAAAGTCATGGACTTGTCTATAGTCATTCTCTGGGTCACCTATAAAAAGGGGCAAAGTTATCTCTACCTAAAAGGGGTTACCCTATCCTACCACATCATATCACATACTCAAGGGATTTTGAGCTCACTTATGTCAAGTGATTTGAGTACTTCTCTAACACAATCAATGGTCAATGATGTAATGCATGAATGGAGCTTTTGTTTCTAAAAACTCCCTATCTATGCCATCATTATGGTCCTTGTCAATGAAAGAGCAACACGCCTTTCACTTCTTGTACATCTTGGTCACATACGATTCAACCAAATCATTTGTCAACCCAACCAAACCAAACAAAACATTTTCAGACCACTGACATGACATAGCCCATTTCACATAGTTTCTATGGACAACAATACACATGGAAACTATCGACCAGACACAATTTATGTCAAGCATAAACCATTACTTGCTGAAGCATAAATCATCTCAATTCATTTTTAGCATACACCATTACTACTATGGAAAATTGCTAGGGATGAAAGACCACTCAACCAATGTTACAGAATACACCATCACATAGAAAAGGCTATAACATCATCTACACTCATCATTTAATCATGACCAAAACCAATCATCAACTATTTTGACTCTTCTCCTAAACTACATTGGTCTGAGGCCTTCAACACAGGGGCTATGTAGGCAGCACTCAGTTGGCATGACGTTTTCTAGGGTTAGCTCGGCCACATCCGTTTGTTCATCTACTTGATGGACAAACCATTATACCTTTCACCATGACTTCACCATGATCCAGACCCAATCCATAACTGACCCTCTTCCTCCCTTTTTGTGAGAACTACATTGGCCTGAGGCCCTTCCAACATGTGCTATGTAGGCAACACTCAGTTGACATGGGGTCTTCTGAGGTTAGCTCAGCCATTCCTTTGTCTGTCCTCAACCAATGACCTTGGAGATCATGCATATATCCTCAGACCATGACCACTTCCAAGACAACTTTGCCTTGGTTGTTTTTGCCCTTGATACCTCATGACTAGTTAGCAAATTGTCCACGACCCTCACAAGTATTGGATCGTGAACAAGTTGATCCCCACTACTTGTGGCATTTTTCGTGTCTTCCAAGAGCACTTCCTAAGCCTGGGATACATGGCACATGATGACCATTGGAGCTACAGCTTGGATCATTTAACCCAATCAGCTATGACTAAATGCTGGGGACTGATTATTTCAATTTTAGCACTCCTCAACCTTTGACCATGACAATTTGACCTACCTATTGCGGTGTGTGGTATATGCGCAATCCCACCCTTTGCAGCATTCACACCCTAACCTTTACCCTTTCCATCCACTCTCTGTCAAATTGACACCCAATCTTAGGTTCCCTTCCCTCAACTCCTACTTTGAGGGGGGAACACTACATCCCATACTTGGGGCAACCAACTCCTATTTTTGTCTTGCAGTTCATCAAGAACAACTAACAAGATAAAAAGGGGCAAATGTAGACACCGAAATTGTGTCTATCCCTTGGTCATCCTCCCCCTTGGTCTCCTTGGTCCACCCCCTAAACATTCCTAACCCACACACTTATTAATTTAAAATAAATTAACTATTTTAAATTAATAACCCCCTTAACACATCACCCATGCCTCCCTCACCCCATGCCAAATCTTAATTGCTTAAACCCCATTTCATTCCTCCCATTAACCTCTCACACTCATTTAATCCACCTTCGACCATTTTCTAACGACAATTAGACCTTGGCAGTTGAAAGAACGGGTAGAAGGCTAAAAATAGCCTCTTTTCCCATTCTTCAGCCGCCAACATCAGTCAGTATGTGGCCGATGTCGGTGGTTCTACCAGCATCGGTTCCCTTTAAAACTGCATTTCTACTTCCATTGCTCTCTCTATGAACATGAATTCTCTTGCTCCAAACTTTAAGCTTTCTCACTCCTCAACTTCTTGTAGGTATTAGCATTTCAACAACACTCTCCAGGCTTAGAGGTTTTGGTTAAATCATTCTGCACCAGATTGAAGGTTGCACGACACCTCCAGCATCAGCCAAAATGGAAACAGACCACCTGCATCTCTGCCTCTCCACCCACAGCTAAGTATTTGTACTGGTTTTATTTTAGTATCTTTTTAAATACATTAGCAATCAGACTACTGCACATTTCCAAGCATTCTTGACACAACCCAGTCTGTTCTCCCCAGAGAGGCTGAAAGGCCTTCTCTCACCCTTATCTCCCCTTTTGCCCTTGTCATCCATTTGGCCCCTTTTTTTTAACCACACTCTCTGCCCTAAAAACCTAGCGCAAGCCATCAAACTCCCACAGACACCCCAAACTACTTTGCTAACCACAGATAAACTTGAAACTCATCCAAAGTCTTATTTCCCTGATCGACGCTAGCCACCAGGCCCATTGCCCCTACCGACGTCGACAGACTAACCAACGCCAGAGACCTTAACTAACTGATGCTGGCAAAACCACCAGTGTTGGTGACCATGGAAGATAGATTGCTGCATAAAGGTATGCATTTGTTTCTATTTCTTTTGTTCAGTGTTTTATCATTTCTTTTTCTAGCAACATTTTGTTTTCTATCAATCAGTGGACTGTCACCCTTCCAGGAAGTCTTTGCACTTTTGGGATCAAGCATTGCTTGGCAGTCCACTACCTACCTATCTAACACTTTTCTTGTTTAAGTCCCTCTTATCTACAGGTGTCATCCTCCATAGCCAAAGAGGAGTCCCCTCAACGTCTAGATACGGTGTGCAGACCTCATCCGAGTATCATCTAACCCTAGACCATTTCTTTAGTTTCTTATTTATTTTGAATGTGGAAAAGCAAAAATAGTTAGAAATAGTGTTAATACCTATACAAATGGATAATTCTAGTGACATACCCATGGTTAAGTTTCTCTATACATTTATAGCATTGTAAGGTTATAAATGTCAATTTATTGTTCTTTAGATAGAGAATTTTAAGACCTCTTGACTTGTGCAGGGTGAAAGAAACCCTAAGATTAGGGTTTTGATTGTAAAAGGAGTTTATAATATAAAAGTGTCATGAAAATTTGTAATATGGTAAAATTAAATGTTCCCTAATAGATTACTATGGTTTTAGAGTTGTACGGTAATGATGATACAAATTTTGAAGGTCTGAGATATAACTAGGTACAGATAGACCTAATATAGGGTTAATTATAATGAATGGAGGTTGGAAAAGGGGAATAATAGTTGAAATAGTTAATTAAACTTTTTGGAAGCATAAAATATAATAGAGGGTACCCAAAATAGTCATTAGTTCTTCAATAAAGGTTTGAGATTGCTGAAACAAGGTAAAATTATGAAAAAAAGCTACTAGCCCAAATAGCCCATTGTGGCCTAGAGGTGTAGATTCAAGTGGTGAAGTGTAATCTAGGGGCTTAGGGAGACTAAAATAAATGTGTTAATATCATATTAAATTATTTATGTAGGACTATTTATTCCTCAAGACCTATAATAAAGGTTGGCATTTGGGACCTAAGTGTGAATAGCCTACTAAGGAGCTAGTGGAAACATGAAGAGAAGTTTGTGAGTCTAAAGAATAGAATGAGATAGTTGACAAAAGAAAGTGTCCTCAAAGAGATTAATGACATCAATAAGTACTTTTAATATTAAAATAAATAGGAACATATGTCAAAGATACTATAGATCCGATGAGTCAAAGAGAAAGTTCGAACTAAAGATGGAATCTTGAAGACCAAAAATAGCAAGTCATTGTGACCAGTTAGGTTTAGCATCAAATGTTGATGTGAGTGATAATTCTCCCAATAAACCTATAAATTATAAAACAAGGATGGATATATATACATATGAAATTAAATGGGCATGAAAGTGATTGAACCTTATAGGGGACTCTCCAGAGACCCTTCCCATCCACTTGAGGTGTTCCTTACTTATACATATAGGAGGGAAAATGGATTTATTTGAACATTTTATGTGTTTTTAAGGTTATAGTGACTTTAAATAAGATAAATAAATTTTTTTAGTGATCTCATGAATTTATATAACTTACTATGACCATTCAATGCCTTATCAAAACTCATAAGTGTTTCTACAACTAACTTTATCTTAGCCAGTCAAAACTAGAAAAGTGAGCAAGATAGTGAGAAGGGTGATAAATTCAAATGTATGGAATTTTAAGGTCTACCTAAGAAGTATAAATACATATAGGATCTTTCCAAGTGTCATTCACCCCCATTGTATGTATTTGCATGGAAAAATGAAGCCAAATTTGAGGCCAAGTATGAGTGAAAGAGGAGTTTATTGGACTGTAAGTAGTGATGACTCATATATAGAAGAATATAGTGATTAGGGATGTAGTCAATGCATGATGGAACATGTATATAACCCATACTTCTTAGTGAAATCATGAGATCTATCCCTAGTCATTTATGGGAAATTTCAAAAGGGCTAAATGATGAAGGCAATTTTCTTATGTAGAATGAAGAATCTTACACCATAATTCATGAGTTTCATAACTTGGAAGGCCATTTGTCCTATCAAAATGTGCATGGTCTATCTTGTACTTCATTCTATTACATATGTAACTCATCTTGTTAGCATGAAAAGTGTTCTTATGACTTTTATAATTTTATTTTCTTGCTCCTCTCTCAAGTTCTATAAGTAGCTGCCATTTTTATTAGATTCAACAAAGAGATGAAGAAATGAATTAACTAGTGTACATATACAACACCTAGAATCCTGTTATATAGGCATAAAAGAAATAGCTAAAAAACAAGGAGGCGGGTGGAACCATAAACATTAGGTAGCGTGAAATAGATAGGCCTATGTAACCTATTTACCTAAGTAGTTAAAACCACTATAACCACATGCATAGTGACTATACCTTAGAAAATAAGCTAAGGTATTATATTAATATGCTAATACCCTCCCTTAGTGACTAAACCAAAAACAAGACCAAGTTTTTCCCTAAATTTAATGAACTTGTCTGAACTAAGTGGTTTGATCATTATATTAGTTGGATACTCTGTAGTGGGGAAATAGAAGAGACTGATGTCTTCATTTATAGCCAATTTTCAGATGTAATAATGGTGAACCTCAATGTGTTTAGTCCTAGCATAGAATAATAGATTAATCACCATCTTTAGAACACTCTAATTGTCACACAAAGTTGGATTAGCCTTTGATGATTCAAATTGAAGATCCTCCAAGATTTTATTTATCCACATAGTTTCACAACCTACACTAACCACAAATTTATACTATGCTTTTGTTGAAGATAATGAAACTGTAGTTTTTAGTTTGCTCTACCATGAGAAAAACATTAAACCAAGAGTGAATACATAACATTTGTATATTTCTTGAATCTATTGATCCTTCTCAATCAAAGTTAGAATATCCTACAAGTTCAAAATTTATATACTTCTTATATAGTATGTCAAAGTCAAAAGTAACTTTGACATATCTTAATACCAATTTTACATCTAACCAATGTAGTTCGTGTGGTTTAGACATGAAGAAAGATAGAAAAATCACTACAAAATAAATATCTAGTCTAGTGGTAATGAGGTAAATGAGACTACCCATTAGCTACTGATACATTATTTCATTGACTGGAGGTGAAGTAGTGTCAGTTGAAATTTTAGCTCCAACATCCATAAGTGTGTGATTTGGATTACAATCCATCATTTTAAACCTTTCCAATAATGAGTTGGCATAATTATTATATGCCATGAATACAACACAATCACCTTGCCAAAACTTAACACCTAAATAGTATTTTAGTAGTTCTAAGTTTGTCATGTCAAAAGTACAACAAATATTAGCCTTAATTTATTGAATGAGACTAGCACTACTCCCAGTGATAGATATATCATCAACATATACAATGAGAATCAAGATGTCATCACCAGACCCATTTATATAGAGAGTTGGTTTAGAATTACACCTTTTGAAACCAAAATCCTTAAGGGATGAATCTATCTTAATATACTAGGCTTGAAAATCTACTTAAGTCCATACAAGGACTTGATCAATCTATAAACAAGATGTTCCTTACTAGGAACCTAAAAAACATATGGTTGAACCATGTATATTTCCTCCTCTAGATTTACAATTAAGAAAGAACTCATGACATCCATTTGGTACACTCTCCATCTAAACTAAGAAGAAATAACAATAATCAAATGAAAAGTTACAATCTTTGTAGTAGGAGCAAAAGTCTCTTGATAATCAACCTCTTCCTCTTGTGCATAACCTTTTGCAACAAGTCTGGATTTGTTTTTGTCTAGGGAACCATGTATTTTGCATTTTACCTTGTAAATCCATTTACAACAAATTGATTTATTTCTTAGTAGTAGCTCTATGAGCTCCCAAGTCTTGTCTTTCATCAAGGAATCCTATTCCAGTTACATGGTTAATTCCCACTCATGTTTCCCTTTGGCCGTTGAAAAATTATTTGGCTCAAATAAATGTGAAATAGAAGTTTTTAGAACAAAATTGTCATGCTCACCTCTATTACCAAACTACTTTCCTAATTTCAATCTTCTTCTTCCACACCTTGTGGCAAGTCTCCTTCCTTTAGTGCTTCTATTATGGTAGAATACCACTTTGGCTGCTTTAGTTATTCTGCTGGAACCTCATAATGACCTGTAACAATTCCCTCCCTAGAATGTGATTACATTGATGAACTAGAATCTTTCTCAACTTTCACACCAAAACTTATAATAGAATCATTAGAAGAAAATAATGACTCAATATCTAAAACTATACTAGTTTCTATAAAGTATGGCATCTGTACATTTACTATGACATATTTATTTACCACAACTTTTTTATTATAAACATCAAGTAATATGTAGGCCTTTGACTGGTCACTGTACCCAAAAAACATGTATTCTTTTATTTTCATATCCAAGTCAATTCTCTTTTGACTATGAATAATTGCTAGAGATACACAAACAAAAAAATTAAAAGCACTTACATCTAGACTTTGACCTAACCAAGCCTCCTTTGAAATCATATTCTCTAATGATTTTTTAGGACTTCTATTGAGGATGTACATTTCCATATTCACTACTTCTACCCAATATCTATACGGGACATTTCTATTTTGGACCATATAGCAAGCCATGTCTATCACCATCCTATTTCACCTTTCCATAACTCCATTTTGTTATAGAGTGTAAGGGGTAATGTACTATCTATGTATGCCTTTAGTGGCATAAAATTCAAATTATTTTGAGATGAACTCAACTCCATTATCTATTCTAAGAGATTTCATTGACTATCCCACCTATTTTTCAACCATAGCTTTCCAAGTAAGGAAGTTAGAAAAACAATCATATTTTTTCACTAGAAAGTATACCCACTTTTTCCTCAAAAAATAATCAACTAGAAATAAAAAATAATGGTCTCTAGAAGAGGTAGGTATCTACATTAGACCATGCAAATCTACATGTGCCAGATCTGATGCTCCCTTAGCTCTTGAAGCTTTACCAACATCAAATGAATGCCTAACTTACTTTCCTAGCTAACATCCAGTACATACATGATGAGTATCTTGGATAGAAATAATCCCCTTAACCATCTTAGTCTTGCTCAATGTATTCAAATACTAGAAATTCAAGTGCCTAAACCTTTCATGCCATAGTAAACTTGTGTTATCAACCACTATAAGTGCACTTTTATTTACCCTTTATGGAGCTGCAAGCTTATAGAATCCTTTCTCACCAATCCCAACAACTATAATCTTGTTATCATTGATAGTGACTAAACATTATTGTTTTTGAAATTTTACAACAAAATTAGATTTTATAGTGATCTCACTAATTGAAAGTAGATTTTTGTTCATATCAGGTACATACCTAACATTATTAAATGTATATCAAATTGCATCATTAAAAATGATCTGAACATTACCATATCCCTTCACAAAATGAGTTCTACCATATCTAAAAGATACAAATTCATTACTACTATCATTTTCAACAAAATCTACATACCAGTCCTTATGACATGTATAATGGTGAGATGCCCCTGAATCAAAGTACCAACCTTGATTGATTATAAAATTACCATTGGGAACCATGAAAGCAAAATCAGATGATGTTTCTTCACTTTATCCTTCAATGACAATCACATGATGAGTTTTCTTTATAGGGTTAGCCATATCTTGTTATCTTTTCCTAACATCTTTTTTAAGATGACCAGGTTGCTTATAGTAAAAATATTTACACTTATATCTCTTATTAGAACCACTTAATTGTGAAGTTTATATTGGAGAACTAGTAGTTTTACCAAACTACTTACCCTTTCCCTTGATGAAGAATGCACTCTGTATGGAAGTATATGTAGACAACATTATCTGCTCCTACTATCTCTCATTCTACAACATCAATGTGGACAACTTTTTAAATTCCAAAGTATGTGTCTTAGTAATAATGTGTAAGAACTCGAAAAATGACTCAAATGAAGGTGGAAGATTTTGCATAACTAGAGCAATCATATCTTTCTAATCAACAAGCTTCTGCACAACCTTCAACTGATCACTGATGTCCTTGATCTATAACAAAAACTCAGAAATAGAGCCACCTTCCTGTATCTTAGTGAAAAATAGTAAATTCTTAAATTATAATACCCTATCAACTTTATAAGCCTGATATTTAAAAGTAAGATTATTCCATAAATTTGATGTATTGGTCACATTTTTGATCTCTGAGATTAAATTATCTGATACTAATAGTTTTAACAACATAAGAGCCTCATGATGACATTCATCATAGTCATCATTATTAGTGATAGGCCTTTTCTCTTTACCAATCACTATTTAATCAAGATTTTGATATTCATATATCATCAAAACTTTGTGACTCCACAAACTAAAACTTTTGCCTATCAATTTTTGTGAATCTAGCAACAAGAAGTTATAAACTAGCCATTTTGGCCTAATTTTTCCTAAAAGTTGAAAATACTTACAAAAATATAATGACTTTAGACAAAATTCCTCCTACCCACTAATTAAAATCACAAACTGGTTAATACCTCTAGTTTTTAGCAAAAAAACTCAACACCATTTGAGCAAATTTTAAACTTTCCATCTTCAAAAATACTAAAAAATAGACAAAAATAATTAAATCGGGAGATCTATAACTTCAATTTCAAAAATTTCTTCTTTGTCAACATCCAAATACAAAACTTAAAAAATGGTGAAATTTTCAACTGATTTGGCTTTATAGTTATCTTCCAATACAATTAAATGTGTATCTCCAGGCAAAACCTTTGGTATAAATCATTTTTTAAAGTTTGAAAAAATAAATTGTTTTTTCCAATTTAAAAAACAATCACCTTATTATTAATTGGATGTAATAAAACTTAGCATAAAATCTTGCATGAAATAAATCAACCAAAAAAAAATGACCTGTGTAAATTGACCAAAACTTTAGATGCATATTCTAGACAAACTACTCAGCAAAAATAGATGTCGTCAAATATAATGAGATTCTCTAAGAAAATGAGAATTTTTAGAGCCCTCACATGCCAAAAAGAGTTCCCAAATAAAAATTTGGTCTCCTCCCCAAACCATATGGAAATGACCAACCAGAAAACTTCAAATGCAATTTTTGGACAAAATACTTAGTAGAATTTAATTTCATCTGAAATAGTAGATGAATTTCAAGCCAAAGAATTTTATAGAAACAAGAATCCTAAAAAATAGTGTTCAAATAATTTTTTTGAATTTTCCTCCAAGTTAAATGGTAGGTCAAAAGAAAAAAATAAAGTTCTTCCTCTGACATCTCTCCACTAGGTGCTTCACACTCGTCCCTAACAAGACCACCCTCTTTTGCTTCATAGGCTTCCTCTCAAGCTTCCTAAACTGTAAGCTATAATTAACATATTAGATTCAACAAGAGATGAAGAAATGAATTAATTAGTATACATAAACAATACATAAAAGCCTATTATATAGGTATAAAAGAAACACTGAAAAAACAAGGAGGTCGGTGGAACCCAAAGAATCGAGTAGCGTAAAATAGATAAGCCCTTGTAACCTATTTACCTAAGTGATTTAGCTACTATAACCACATGCATAGGGACTATACCTTATAAAATAGCCTAAGTTATTACAATAATATGCTAATATTTTGGCCTTTATAATCTAATACCACACCATATATGGTGAATCCCTACTAGAATGGCATTTTATTTTGCCTTTGAACATTAATGCAAGTCTAGTTTTGAGTTCATTAACAATTTTCTAAAAGTGTAAGTGATGTATGGTGATGCAAAGTGATAATTCTCTATATTTTCTTCCCTTATCCTTTCATGTTTGTACAAGAGTTCCTATTCTAACAGGTCATATAGATAGTAGTCAAGTGTGTTAGGATCATTTCAAGTGTATGATTATCCTTAGAGTGTGAAATTTTCCCTCTGGCTCATTTACCTTGTGATTATTCATACATCTCACCTCTATCTCTTTTCCCCACAAGTAAGCACTAGTTAAGTGATAAGCATTCCAAGACACATTCAGGGAGTTATCCCTTAAATCTAGAGCCTTACTTCCACTATAGGTGCATCTACATACATGAAAGTGTTCCCATGTTACCCAAATCTAGAAATGGCTTGAACACCCTCTTCTAGGGTACTAGATTTGGTGATAAAGGTTTTGTCATGCCTGATGGGACCATTATCTTCAAGATAAATTATCAAGGTGAATTCTAGTCTTAACAACATCAGCTACAAATTGGTGTGTTACTTAACATTTGGTGACTCCATCAAGGTAAATCTAGTTAAAGGTAATTATTTTATCATAAAATTGTTATCATAATTCATGGTTCTCACTAGGTCATCATCTAGTAGAGTGTTCAACCCCATTAATCCACCTATTCAACTTAAAATTCCTCTTAAATTTCAATATCCTCATCCTAATCTACCCTTTGAGGACCAAGAGGAATTTTATATCCAAGGAAGCCTAGAGAGTGAAGAGGTTGAATAAATTAAAGATATTGAAGAAAACATGGCTATACCTCATGTTTTTCCTGACTTCAATACTAAAAATCCAATTCAACTTCAAGCATATGATGTCATTCCTCTTAATGCCATAAAAGTTGTACCCAAATTCAATGGTGAGAGTCATGTTACACCTAGCTAACACATTAGGGATATCTCTAACTTTTGTAGCTTCCACAATGTCACTTAGGAGAAAATTACCATTATACTCCTTGCCATGTCCCTTAAAGGGAAAGCTCTTGATTGGTATAGGACTCTAAAAGGTGGATGCATCACATCATGGGATTATTTTGGAGTGTTGTTAACCTAAATACTTGGAAATAAAAGTGACCATGCCTCTTTCATACATTAGATCAATGTGATCAAAAGAGGATCCAAAGAAACAATGCATGAATTTAATGAGAGGTTTTAAAAGACTTGGTGTAGATTGTCTCCTCCCATGAGGCCACCTCCTATTTTTGTGTTTCCTACCTACTTGAGAGTAATTAGTACTAAAATTACTATCATGCTTCAATCCATAGGTGGTTCCATTCTTTTTGAAGCACATGAAATTTCTATCAAAGTTGAGAATGGTCTCATCCAAGTAGGAATTTTTCCTCCTAAGGTGTCTATGCCTCCATTGTATCATTATTCTAATAATACTCCAAATTTAGCACAAGTTATCAATGCTAACACTAAGTTTAGATTATTTTTTTAAAAGGCAAAAAAAGATGTTGATTAACATACAAGGTCTAAGTTCTTTGAGTCAAGATGCTAATTTATCAAAGCTCAAAATAGGCAAATAAATATGCATCAAGTTGCCCATCAGAATTCATATGCTTATCAACAACAATATGGAAGAGGAAGAGGTCAATGGTAGCTTAACCCCAATAGGCCTACCAATGTGTACAATCCAAACTCCACCACCAATACAAGTGAAATGGTATTGATGCATAAAAACATGGTGTAAGGGGAGGATTGGAAACAAGGCCAATTCATGGATGATAATTAAGGTAGAGATAAATATCTTATTACTTAAGGAGGAGTTACTCCTCTCCTATCAGTTGAAGATGAAGTCATGATGAAAGCAAATGAGGATCGACAACCCCATGGAGAATATTTCACCAACTTCTTGGTGGAAGAGACTTTAATTTCTCAATCAAGGAGCCTCTATTATAAAAAATACAAGGGCTAAGAGGAAGGATATATGAGGAGACAATATCATGCCTACAAGATCATCCAATCCTCTTCCAAGGAAACAAAGCATGACTACAAGTGTGACTGTTCCAAAATCTTTTACACCTCCTTTAAGTCAAAATGTGGTAAGGTATACTCAAGGTGTCTCAATTCCTCATGTTAAAAGAAATAATTTTCCTCCATGGAATCAAGAAAAGGTGATTAATAATTCCCTAAACATAGTGGATTCCTTGAAAAGTTCCAAAGCATCAATCTCTTTGTGGGATGTCGTCCATATGCCTGATCAAAAAGAGTTATTAAAAAAGTAATTGTCCATTATTTCTACTAGTCCCTCTTATTCTAGTCAAATTCATAGTCATGTTTTTCTTGAAAATTTCCCTAATACCATTGTTAAACCACCTACTATGTATTAAAAACCTCCACCATTCTATCTCACTCTCATAGTGGGTGACAAGTTGGTCCACAATTTCATAGTTGATAGTGGAGCCTCTACATCAGTCATGCCCAAAGTTGTAGATGATATGCTAGGCATAAAATATGAGCCTCAAATAAAAGGATTTTTATAAATATATGGTACACCTACTAATATAATACATTTTATAAAAAAATTTGAAGGTTTTCTTGCAAGATTGTCTTAGCTTTCCTATTCTCCAAGACATAGTTGTTGTTTACCTCCTAGCTCACTTTGAAATCTGCCTTTAAAGAGAATTTACAACCAATATTGGTGGCTATCTCTTAGATAATTAGTATTTCTTGGCCTTTATGAAAATATATGGGATCAAAGTGACGATTAGAACTCATCCTCTTTCAAGGTTTCACATCGAGCCTTACATTGAAACAAGCCCTAACTTGAATTATGTGATCAATAAGAAGGATGAGCCTTATGTGGATGATGGAGCTTATAAAATTGAAGGAATTTTTGATTTGTTTTTGGATGAATATGGTGTAGATACATATGAACATTATCCTTATGCATATTTTGAGCAAATTGACCTTGGGACTTAAATCATGCATGAAGAGCCATTTGAAGGAGCTGAGGTAAGTGTCAAACATTCTCATGATGCTAAAGGTGACTATATGATTCATGAGTATGATGATCATAGGATGATGAATCTAATTGACCACCATAGTGGAAAAAATTATGTCTTTATTCCCTCCATTGATGAGGATGCTTTGGATGATGACAGCCATGAGGTGGATGAGAATGACTTGTGGCAAAGTTTTGATGTCATATATCATGAGTTTGATAAGGTTTTTAATGTTATTTACCATCTCAAGAAGTCTACATATAATTTTGTTAATTAATATAGAAAACATGATGTTGGATGTCTCAATAAGCATAGATAAAATTATCATGTTGTGAATGAAGGAGAACTATGACACAAGCTCAATGCCATATGCAAAATGTTTGACAAGTTGGGTAAGCCTCCCTTTTCTCCAAGGGATTCAATATCTAATGTCAAGGTTTATAATGAGGCTAATGATCATGTTGAAAAGTATTCAATCAAATATAAATATGGTGGTAATTATGTTGATCAATAATCTATTATCACAAAGTAATTTGATGATGTTAGTGTCCAAGAAGTTGTAGGCATGGATAATGAGTTTAAGGAATAAGTTGATGCGCCTTAAGAACCATCAGGAGTCCCACCTAATGTTGAGTTAGATCTAAAGGTATTGGATCATGAAGAAGAGGATCTTTATGCTTTCAAACATCAAGCACTTGTTATCTTATAAGAAGACAAGGTTCAAATTATTATCATACACTCTAATCTGCACTTTTTTAGAGAACATCAAATGGATATGATGGAGATCACAATAGTTTTAGCCCCAATAAAGGTTCTTAGAGAACAATAAATATCATCCATAAAGGACCCAAATAGTTTAATTTCAGACCTAAGAAGATTAAAAGGTGGTAGGCTTCATAACCACACATATATGCAAGTGATTATTAAGGAACATGTTCTTCATGCTAGGCTAAATTCATGGAGTGACATAGATTCAAGGGGGATCATCTTTGACCCTGGTTGAGGTATGAGAATTTTTTTGTCCTCAAGAGTGAGGTTTTTAAGTAGTAGAATACATGTGTGTGTGTTTTTTTGCAGTTGTGTTGTGTTCCACAAGTGTTCTAGTGAACACATGAGTGTGCATTTTGTGTTTGCCTTGTTTTGTGTGTCTTTCCTTGTATTTTGTGTGTTTTCAAAGGAAATTTATGTGTAAAACATGTGTACATGTGACTCTATGGCATGATGGACAAGATTATGCAACTATTCTTGGCATAAAAATCATCCCACCCTTGGGAAATCACCAAGAATGTTGACCATTTTGAACACAAGTCAAAATGGGTCAACCCCTCTATAGTATAAAAACTTAGGTGTATAATATAATTTTATAGGATGTATTTAATGTCATATCATATGCTTTTAGCCTTTGTCATGGTCTAATTAGCCTATATGTCATTTTGAGTCACCTAGGGGTAATTTTGGGGTCTTAAATGCTAGTGGCATGGATTTCAAGGTGTCTAAATGTCCTAGTTTTCTTCATAATATCAAATTTGTTATTTTATATGTTAGTAATGTTAGTCCATCTGAAACTTGTAGGTTCTCTAACTGGAAATAAACAAAATAACTGAAAAAGGTGTTTAGAACTTTTATGGCCTATAGGGAGTGTGACACATGTGAAAAGCTTGTGGTATGACTATTCAACTTCCCTAGACTCATCTCAATGCTTTACATGCTTTTCAAGTGCTAAAAATGGTTAAAAACCATTTTGTTCCTTCATCACCCTTCTAGACATGCAGAACTAGTCAATAGGTTTGTGCTTAGTACAACCAACAAAATAAGTTTCATACCAAATTATTTTAGGGGGTGATATTATAATCAATGCAATTCATTTTCATAACAATAATTCAAATATTGGTCACTTGTAATTTATGAACTATTCTTTACAAGTTGACTATGTTTTTCTTCTTGTTAAACCCCATACCTTGTAGGTTTCCTTCTCATGTTGATAGATCCATACAATCCAACTACTGAGATTACTTAAAAAGTATTTTAACTCATTATAATGTTTCCCATGCTTGGTTTCATGTTTCAAAGTGTTTTGATAGGCAAATTAGCTCAAGTTTTAGGTAAAGACACCTTTCTATGTTGCAGATGGTTTCCACCACTTCTAATGTCTTCATGTATTGGTAATGGTGTCAGAGGATGGTGACAGGTTTATATTGATTTTTACAATCCCCTCCTATTCCTTCTCCATTTAATTTTATCCCAAAAATAATAATCCTAGAGTGGTAGCCAAGAGATATGCCATATCCATTTACTCCATGACTGTCATACACAGTAAACTAAGTGAGTTGTGCAAGGCTATGAAACACATCAATGGCATTGTGTTCCTAATTTTTTAAACATACCCTATTGCATAAGCAATCAAATTAAGTTATCCGAAATGGCATATAACTAGTTGTGATAAATAGACCTCTTATACAACCAAAGTTCCTACAAAAGGTGCATTCGCAGTCATGGTGAGTTATGTGTAATGAAGGTATGTATAATAATCATGGAGAAGTTATGAAGAGATAATAGGTTTCAATGGTACTCTTAAAATGTTAACAAAAAATTTAAGCCCTAAGAGGCATCATAGAGAGAATGATAAGATAAGTTCTAATATACACTCAGTCTTCCATCATTAATGGATGTACACAAGAGTTTCTTAGGAGAACGTCATGTTGGAATGAGAGCCTTGATACCTATTTAAAATCATCCAAAGTGTTAAGAATGAATTTGGAGATCTTGTGAGGGTCTAAAATTTATTACAAGTATATATATCTTTCACACTACCTAAAGTACCACTCATTTACTACACTCATGCAAAAGTTCACGTACAAGTTGCACCACAAAGAGATGATAACACTTAATGGAGGAAATTGGACATGGTGAAACCCTTATTGAAGTAATAGTATGTTTTAGAGATTAAATAATACATATTTGTAATGTTATGTTGGTAGGTAAGGTTGAAAATTACTTTCAAAGGTAATAACAGTGGATTTAGGGATCAAATTCCTAAAACATAAAAATAGAGCACCTAGCCATTTTGTTGAGATCATATGACAAGGTTACTATGGGTCTTGACCAATCCAAATGCACTCATCATCTATCCCTATCATAGGAGTCCAACTTGAAAAATTAATATATTAATTTAGTCATTTGGTTTTATTACTAGAAAGGCCTAAAGATGCACCTTTGACCATTGAATTCAGATAGTGACATCTACAAGATTTGAGCTCCAAAGAGACATATTTATTCAAAGTTATAGTATTAAACCATTCCTCCATGATTTAATGGTTATAAATAGTTTAAAATAACATTTATTATCTAAATGTCATTTAAAGAGGATGATATCTAGAGTTTTGAGCCCCATATACACCTACAGGTGTCTTTTCCTTTGAAACTATCCACCTACAACTAAGGGCAAACTCCTACATCATCCATGATAATGAATTAATCATGGACACACCAACATTAGTTGATGGAAGATTATTATAAATGAATTATATGAACCCAAAGTTATTTGACACATATTCTAAATGAAATCTACACCTATAGGATCCTACTTGTTATAACACAATCAGCTATATTTGGTTGTAGGTAACTGTAGGTTAAGGAGTGATGTTTTGATGTTGACATTGCTTTACTATGAGGTAAATAAGTCAAAAAAAATGTATAATGACCTTAGTATTCTCTAAATAGGCATATAAACATTTCATTAAAGCTTAAACCATGCAATTATCACCTACAAGTATGGTGCCTTGAAGCAAAACATAATCAAGAAATTGTACTCAGTCTAGGCCAATCAAGGTAAGGTGTGAACAGTGCAGAGTTTAAAAAAATTTAAATGATTTGCATAATTTAAATATAATAAAAGATAGGTAATAACACATCATAAAGTCTCATGGTGGATAAAAAGTAGAGAGAGGGCTCTAATGATGCAACACACAATCTATATCCTAAACCCTGCATGCAGTCCCCTTCATCACAGTTTGTCTTGGGCCTTGTAAGAGTTAAAGGGTATAATGAGGTGATAAACGATTAAAAAATTATAAAAAGTGTCTATATCACTTATATAATCACCTCCAAATTCTATTTTGTCTAAGGAAATAGGGTAATTGGCCTTTGTTTTGTCTCAGATATAGGGTACTTCCCTAAGATACAAACCCTACAGTCTTAGAGAATGGAGATAAGGGGATAAGCTAAGGGATGATCACACCTTTTAATGAGGTGCAGAATTTTTAGTGACACCTAAAAAAACATGATAAAACATGCATATAGGTAATATTATCAATATAATGGTCTAGACCTTCAAGGATGTAAATAGGCCTATTAGGTAGGTTTTAGGCCTAAAGCCCAAATGGGAGGTCAGTTTCACTTATAACCTTAGGTGGAAAATACAATGGATTAGTACATGTTTATGGGGGTATTTAATATGTTTATAGGCTTTCAATATGTATAAAAATCCATATGATTATCCTTGGAGTGTGCAATATTCCCTCTAGTTCATTTTCCATATGTTGTTTCATACATCTCAACTCTATATTAAAACAATCGTGTTAGAAACATTATAGGACTTAGGAACTAGTTTGTATGATTTGATTATTAGTGAATAAATTATTATGTTAATTTGGAAGACATATTAGTGCATAATCCCATTATAGTAGGATCATTTCATACAGAATTTAACTCTTTTCTCATAAGCAAGCACTAGTTAAGTGATAAGCATTCCAAGACACATTCAGGGAGGTAGCCCTTAAATCTAAAGGCTCACTTCCAATATAGGTAAAACCACATACCTGGAAGTGTTTTCATGTTTCCAAAATATATAATAGGCTTGAACACCTTATTCTAAGGTGAAATATTTGGTGACAACAATTACAAAAACAAGAATTCTCTTACATTACCAAATTCAATTTGTGCATGATAGTTGTATTAGTTAGCATGACTCTTGACTTAATGAATTAGTAATATAATTAATTAAAACACACTTTAAAAGACTTATTAGCCCTTTTTAACCAACATTATCTCATATAACCACCTTATACCATGATTATGGCCACTCTTGACTTAGTTCTAATATTTGAATTTTTAGATTATCATTTTTGGAGGGAAAACTCCAAACACCTATCAAACTCACTCATATGAATCTTGATGACTCTAAGACAACATAAATACCCTATAGGATCCTTAAAAATCATGTATACCCCAAAATTAATCATCTATGAATCTTTTAACTAGTATATAAGTCTTCGAAACTAAAACTAGTTTTGATGGTTATATGCTCTTGCATCATATTTCTTAGGAGGGAGAAAATTTAGTGCCATATTATTACCTTCCAATGAATAGTCTTTGAGGATCTCCCATTCTAACTTGTCTATTTATTTTCCTTTCTTTCTCTTTTTTCTTCATGAGAATTTTGCTTTTTTGTTTCTTTTCTTTGTCTATCTTCTTTGTCAATGCATCCTCTACCTCTATGAGGTGGACTAGTTGATATAAATTTATGTTTGTTGCATGTTCCAACTTTTCTATGTCAATTTTTAATTTATCATCCTCTACTATAAACAAATGATTCTTACTCTTTTTTCTTACTCTTATTCTATTCCCTTATTATTCATTGTTCTCATTTGGTGCTTGCTTCTTTAGGTGTCTTAAATTTTTGTAAGTGCTGTTTCCTTACTCTAATGACCTCATAGGCATCTCTATCCTTATAATTTTATTAAATAAACTCTTCTTTTCTACCTCTTACTCACACTTCTTCACTTCTAAACATGGCTTCACACAACCTTGTTCATCTTCCAAGAACAACCTCTTTTCCAATCCATATTGTTGACTAAAATTTGGCCCTTCAGGCCAAAATTGAGCACCCCTATTTGAAAACATAGTTGCCTAAGTCTATACCTTTGGCTTAACCAATATGTATATTTTCTTTAAAATAAGTGTTTTTTGACAAAGCCAAAAACAAATGTACAAATCTAATTCTTTTAGGAAGTTTGTTTTTGGTCTTTTTCTAAGACTTTTCATAGTAATCCTTTTGAGCCTTTTGTTTTTGACTAAGTGTTATTTCTTTCAGACTTTTCATTTGGCCAAGTGCTGAATTCTTTCAGATAATTTATTTGAGACAGATTTTTTGAATGTTAATTTTCAAAAAAATTTAAGGAATTATTTCAAATATTTTGTCAAAAATATATTTTTTGAAGGGCACTTCAATTTTTTTTAAAGGTACTTGCAACTTTTTCAAAGGGTTATTTTCTAGATTGCCGAAGGGACACTTGCAACTTTTCTGAAGGGGTCTTTTTCAAATTGTCGAAGGGTCATTTTAGAGTCCTGAAGTTCCACTTAAAATAAACCTGAAGGAGCATTTAAAAGAAACAAATGATCCATTTTCAAAATCTAAAAGGTCATTCCATAGCCCAAAGAAATTAATGTTAAAAAAAGAGCCGAATGAATTCTCTTGGGAGAAAATGTTGAAACAAAAGTCTAAAGGAATTTGTTTGAGAAAATTGTCTATAAAAATGGTCAAAAGCAAAAATCTTAAAGGAAAACACCTGATAGAAAGAGCTGAATGAATTTTTTTGGGAAAAGTGCCAAGACAAAAAGTTTGAAGAGGAAAAGCGTTGAAACAAATCAATCACGGGAAAAAGGAGGCCAAGGAATGATTTTTTTTGGAAAAATTATCTCAGGGAAATAAGAAGACAAGAAGTCTAAAGGAAACAAAAGTCTAAAGAAAATACTTGAAGGATGATAACCCATAAAACATCAACTTTAAACTATGGAAAATAACCATTGGTGTCAAAAGGCTCGATAGGAACCTAAAGATGAGTATAAAGGTAACAAATGGAAATTATAACTGAGGCATTTGGTTCAATTATAACTTATTCTATTGTAGCCGATTTAATTATAACCAAGGCATTTGGTTCAATTGTAACTTTTTCAACTATTGTTGATTCAATTATAACTAAGGTATTTGGTTCAATTGTAACTTATTCATTTGGTGACATGGCATAACTCACCCACCCCTATCTCACATGCAAATTTGATTATTTATCTCAAGATGACACATGTCCAAGTGACCCTTGGACTTCCTTTGCTCGCTCTACCTCTCAAAGCTATAAATATGCATTCTCTTGGCTCATTTGAGTAACCTTCACTGGTTATTGGGAAAACTCTACCTAGATTTGTAATCTAAAGACTCTTGAAGAAATAATATAAGTTATTTTCCCACTCACATGTACTATTGAGTGATGACTTGAATCTTGTTCGACTAGTCTAGTGAAAGATTATCTTTTCTAGCTTGTGCTCTTGATGGTCTACCAATGTGCAGAAAGAGTGTCAATACATGTCCTTGTTAGTGTTATTTTATAAGTGTATAGACATTCTATAAGTACTCTATGACTGTATTTTCTTCTTGGAATCATTCGTTTCTCTCCTAAATGTTGAATGCCTTCTTGAATCTAACATGTGAAACACTGATGTGACAACACATAAGGAGTTTTGAGTTTTATGTGAGAAACATTATGTTGGTCTTTAAGTAGTGTATTATCAATAAAATAGGAGGAGATAAAAATTGATGCATCACTTTTTTGTTTTCTTAGTTGTTTCTTGAACCCTTTTCATACATGAATTGATAGATTAGAGAGAGATTTAAAGGTGCATCAAGGGGACCTAGCCCCTTATCTAGAGATTCATCTCAAAAACATTGTCACCCATAATAAGAGAGACAAATCCATTATGCCACTTGGATGAGGAGTGATGAGCATCTCCTCAAGTGTGTGAATCCAAGTGTCAATAGTTTTTGGCATGCCTAGTGGGACTTCCAAGTCCTACAACATTGTTTAAGGTTAGTGCTAGTCTTGGCATAGTTGAAGATGAAAGAAACATCTACATTTAGTACCTAGTGACTCCATTAAAGAGTTTATGTCTTTGGTTGATGATTAGTCATTTTTTCCATTCCAAAGGTGAAAAATAGATATTTTTCTAAAGAGATACCTTTCAAGTTTGTGCAACTACCTCCATATTTCACCAAAAGGTTTAGGTTTGTAAACACTCATCCTTACAATAGAGAGTTTATGTTTAAAGATTTTATGTTTTTGTTACATTTCATTCTTAAAATCCATAGTGATCATTCTAGGATGGATATAATATAACCTTTTGTGCCTTTCACCTAGGCATCTCCCTTATATCTTTCCCAATATGATCAAATTCCAGGAAGAGCCATCAAAAGTGTCCCATATTTTAGTGGGGATGGCCCTATTACTGCCATTGAGCACATTATAAATATAAAAAAACTTTTATAATATTTAAAACATCACCCAATAAAATGTATCTATTATGTTTTTGGCCTTGTCTTTCAAAGGAAATGTTTTGGATTGGTATGGGACTGTACCCATAAATTTTGTTGGCTCATGGGATGAGTTAGGGGATTTATTGAATAATAGGTTTGGGGAAAAGAGTGATCACCTATCTCTAGCTGAGTAATTGACCATAATTAAGAGGGCACCACATGAGTTTATGTAGGATTTTAATACTATATTTCAAAAAACATGGGATAGGATCCTAGATCTTGTGAGACCTACTCTAAACTATGCATTTTTGTACTACTTAAAAGTGTTAAATAGTGACATTGCCATGATGGTTCAATCTATGTGTGGAAATACATTTCTTGATACCTATGAAATATCCATTAATTATCATAATTGTCTTGTCCAAGTGGGAAAGATATCCCCTAGACCTATAATGCCACTATTCCCTAATTTTGCATTCTCATAGTCAAGGTGCATTGCCCACTTTAGCCCCTTTGCCTAATCAAGAAAGGCCTACCATTTCTCCTTTAAATTAAATCCATGAATTTAAAATCTTGCTTTAAAGTGTTAAAAATGAGTTATTTTCCCTCAAGAGACAACAAGCTCAAGGTTATAGGCCATATCAAACATACAATTAGTTTTGGCAAATAAGTAGACTTCCTTTCCAAAACAATGCACAAGGACAAGACCAAATCACCCATGTCAAGATTTATCAAAGATATAATACTAATAGTACCACATCATCCAAATACATTATCCCCACTCAAAATAACTTGGTATAGGAACAACCCAACTATCCATCTTTTGAACATGGTCAAGAGCATGTGACTTATGCGAATGAAATGCACAATCAAGCAATGGTAATGTAAGGTAACCAATCTTTCCAAGTTTCAAATTTTGAAAGATACATGTAAGGTGGGGTGGAAAATGGAAAACCTCATATTAAATATACCCTCATAAATAATTTGGAGGGTGAGTTTTTTGCCATTAATTATGTGGGGAATACAAGAAATCGGAATACTAACGTTGCCTCTAATAATAGGTCCAAAAGGAGGGCTATTGATGAAGCTTAAGGATCCAATCAAGGACCTATTGTGACTCCTCCATAATCTCATATGATAATAAGTTATAATAAACCTCCCAAAATACAATAAAATTAGAGGATTCCAAATTTTATGCTAGTTGATACAACTCTACCTCCACAAGCTACATCACAAGGTGCCAATGTTCATAAAGAGAACCCCAAGGTGAATAATCATTACATAAATGTGTTGGAATAGATGAAGAAGCTTCATATGAAAATATCATTGTTGGATTTTCTAACATTACATGGGTATAAATATATACTCTAAAATTAATTGCATGGATTGGGTAAACAAGCTGGCCCATCTAGAAATGATAATGTGGTTTTGGTCAATGGAACTCAATCTATAGATGGTCAAATGAAGAAAGATGATAAGACTCATTATATATATATATATATATATATATATATATATATAATTAGTGATGAATTTTTGGTTCATAATTACATCATATATAGTGGATAAAACAGATTAGTTATGCCTAAATGTATAGCAGATAAGCTAGACCTCAAGTATGAGCCAATGACTAAAGGATTTTTGCAATTGGATGGATCACCAACTAAAACTATGGGGGTAGTTAAAGGTTTGAATTTGATCCTTCATGATTTTCATACTTTTACAATTCCTCATGATGTGGTGGTGTCAGACATACCTCCCTATTTTTCTCTTTGCTTATCAAGAGACTTCACATCCAAGATAGGTGGATATTTTGCAGTGAATTGGTCCTACATGGTTTTTAGGACAAAGTATGGCACTAAAGTGAAGATTGAGTCAGAACATATTCATATATATCACTTGGAAACTTATTCACCTAAGGTGGAAAATGTTAATTATGCTATAATTGATGAAAAGGAACTTCATATTGACCAATCTCCATCATCTTCCCTTGAGGGAGTTTCTTATTTGTTCCTAGATGAGTGGGGAGATGACAACTATGAGCATGATCCCTAAATTTTTATTGAAGAATATGGTTTTGGATTATATTATATGCATTATAATAACTCTTTCATGCCTAATTTGATGAAGTCAAGTGAATATGTGAGTGGCTTGTGGCAGCTTTTCTTTGATGGGTCAAAAAGTAAGATTGGGGTTGGTCGTGGAGCAATGTTAGTTTCACCCTTAAAGCAAAGGTATTTTTCAAGTTTTAGATTCCACTTCTCTTGAACTTGTAATGTATTAGAATATAAATCCCTTATTCATGGCCTTGAATGGGCTAAGAAAAAAGGTGTCAAATAATTGTAAGTGTTTGGTGATAGCGAACTTGTTGTCAATCAGGTTAGAGGGTAGAATTTGACAAAAAACTCTTTTCTTAAGTCTTATAAGCATAGAGTGTGGGATATTATGGAATATTTCAAAGCCTTTAACATCACTTATATTTCAAGAGAAGAGAATAATCATGTTGATATGTTGGCAAAAATTGGAGCTTAGTTTGATGTTCCAAAAGGGATAAAAGAGGACAAAAACTAACCTCATCTAAAAGTGATTGTAACGCCCTCCATACTGGATAATGTCACTAATTGGCAGGTGTTTGATAGTGACAAAAAAATATCACTTTTTATACAGGAATAAGTTGAGTTTTCTTCCAAGATTTAGTCTAAACTACATCAACAATATGGAGAGCATATTGTGTAATTGAAGTCTAACAAGCTTCCTAGAGGCCTAGTCACTCTTGAGAGCATATTCAATGATGATGACTAGTTTAAGAAAGAGAAGATAAAAATATCTACCAAGAAGGAAAACTATGAGAAGGTTCATATTTTCAAAGATAAATTTCTTGCACTTGGGAAACTATGTACTATCGAAGATAAGCATGCTTTCATTGAGTTATGTAAAGAATTTTTTAATGTCTTTACATGGGAGTATAGTGATTTAAAAGGTTTTGATCTGAATCTAGCTCAACATACTATAAATTTAGATGAGAATGTTAAGCCCATTAAGTAAAGGAAAAGGCCAATCAATCCCAAGATTGAGCCTCTCATAAGGAAAGAACTCACCAAACTGATTGAGTCCAAAATCATCTTTCCCATTAAGCATTCATCTTGGTTGGCAAACCTAGTTATTTTTAGGAAAAATAATGGAGAGATAAGGTTTTGTGTTGATTTTATGGACTTGAATAGAGTGTCTTTGAAGGATCATTACACAATCCCTTCCATGGAACAAATCTTGCAAGTTGTGGCTGGTAGTGAAAGGTTTTCTCTCCTGTATGGGTATTCTATGTATAATAAGATTTTGGTGAAAGAAAATGACCAATATAAGACAACCTTTACTACTAAATGGGGTACATATGCTTATAGGAAAATGCCTTTTGGGTTGTCTAATGCTAGAGATACCTTTCAATGTGTAATGGATATGGCTTTTCAAGGACTAATCAATGACATTATGTTGGTATTTTCCAAGGATGTAAAAGACCACTTGAACCACCTAAGGTAGATTTTTGAGAGGTGTAGAGAGTTTAAGATCTCTCTAAACCCAAATAAGTGTGTGTTTATTATTCATGAAGGAAAAATATTAGGCCACATTATTTCCAAAAAAGGTCTATCTATTGATCCCAAAAGGGTAAGTACCATCTTGGCATTGTCTTTGCCTAAACATAAGAAAGGTTTGCAAAGTTTCTTTGGAAAGATAAATTTCATAAAGAGATTCATTCTTGATTTTGATAACTTGGTTTGGAAGGCTATGAGATAAGGTACACATATGTTGAGAAACAAGTGCTTTCAGTCATAAGGAGTTTAAAGAAGTTTAGGCATATGTTGTCCAACAACAAGATTCATATTTTTGTGCCTCATCATAGTGTGAAATACTTTCTATTGAAAAAGATTTGAATGAAAAGAGGATAGGATGGATCATAAGGGTAATGGAATATGATGTGCAGTTCAAAATTACCAAGTTAGTGAAAGGCAAAGGACTATGTGAGAATCTCACTTCAAACTTGAAAGGGTAAAAAGAAGCTATTTTGGTACTTCATTATGACTCTGTATCAGCTATACCTTCATCTATAATAAGTTGGACATAGGACATGATCCATTTCCTTCAAACTGGTGAGTGTCCACAAGGTTTTGATAGGGCCAAGAGAAGGTAATTTAGGTTGTAATCCATTCCTTATGAACTTGTTAATGGAGTGCTATTTAGGAAGAAATTTTCAGGTGTGTTGATGAGGTGTATTGATTCGGATTAGATTGACAAAGTATTGTTTGAATTCCATGATGGACCAGTTGTTGGTCACTTTGATCTAAGAACTACATCTATTAAGATTATGAGGGATGGTTACTTTTAGCCTAGCTTGTTTAAAGACACTCACTTGGGTAGGGAAATGCAAAAGGTGTGCTCTCTTTGATAGTAAACAAAAGGTAGCTACCTTGCCTCTTAATCCAATCTAGGTTGAGCAACCCTTCATGCAATGTGGTTTGGATTTTATAGGCTTAATCAATCCACCTTATAGTCTTGGTCATAAGTGGGTGTTGACATCCACTGATTATTTTACAAGATGGGTAGAGGTTGTAGCTCTTAAGGAGGCTAATGAAAGTTTAGTCCTTTATTTCTATGAAGGTATAGTAATAATTTTTAGAGATCCTTTAACTATAATTTTAGATATTTCCTTAGCCTTCCTAGAAGAAAGAACAAGTGAATGGGATTTGAAGCATGGCATATATCTTAGTACCTCCACCAACTATTACCCCTAAGGGAATGAACTAGATGAGTCCACAAATAAGAATTTAATTAGTATCATTAAGAGGAAAATGGAGGAAAATCAAATGACTTGGCACACCAAGTTGAAGATAGCCCTTTGGGTTGATAAGATCACCCTAAAGAGAGCAATTGGGAATTCACCATATACACTTGTTTATGGAAGTGAAGCTAGACTTTCTATCTCACTTGAGTTACCAGATTTAGGTCTTACTTATTAGCTATAATTGATGGAGAATTATAGCATTGAGGTCAGGTTATGTGAGTTAATGGAGGTTGAGGAAACAAGAAATCAAGCTATGCACACCATGACAACTCACCAAGAGCAAAAAAAGAAGTATTTTGACAAGAAATCCATGCCAAGGAGTTTTAAAAAAGAAGACATCCTAAAATGGGATGAAAATAGGGCCAATACTGGAAGACACATAAAGTTTAATGCTTTGTGGAGTGGCCCATATGTGATCACACAGTGCAAACAACATAATGATTTCCAATTTTCAAAGTTGGATGGAGAGGAGCTGCATATCCAAATCAATGGGATATATCTAAAGCATTGTTACTAAGCTTTTCCTTTTCCTTTATACATAGTCTCTTGCTCTCCTTGTGTTCTTTAAGTGCTTACACACATGTGTGAGTTGTCTTGCATTTTTCTTTGCTTTGTGTCTAGTTTGTTTTACTCTTGTTGTGTGTTTTGTCTTGTAGCGTCGGTTTTCCTTTCAATATGGTGTGTTGTTCAAGGTTTTGAGTCATGGCCAATGTTTCCTTATTTGAGTGTCCTTAGATGACTCCATTCCCAAGAGATTAATTCAACTACTAGTCTAGTAAGTATAGCAATTATACTACCCCTATGAGTCACCAATTTTTTGACCAAATTTTGGCCCTTTAGGCCAAAATTGAGCGCCCCTATTTGAAAACATAGTCGCCTAAGTCTATACCTTTGGCTTAACCAATATGTAGATTTTATTTGGAATATGTGTTCTTTGACAAATCCCACAACAAATGTACAAGTCAAATTCTTTTATTAATTTTGGTTTTGGTCTTTTTCTAAGCCTTTTCATAGTAATCCTTTCGAGCCTTTTGTTTTTGACTAAGTGTTATTTCTCTCAGACATTTCATTCGACTAAGTGCTGAATTCTTTCAGATAATTTGTCTGAGATATATTTTCCAAAGGGAAAATTTCAACTTTTCTAAAGGAATTGTTTCAAACATTTTTTCCAAAACAACTTTTCCAAAGGACACTTTAGTTTTTTTGAAAGGAACTTGCAACTTTTTTGAAGGGGTGTTTTTCAGATTGTCGAAGGGACACTTGCAACTTTTCCAAAGGGGTCTTTTTCAAATTGCCGAAGGGTCATTTTAGAGTCCTAAAGGTCCATTTCAAAAAAACCCAAAGGAACATTTCAAAGAACCAAACAGTCCATTTTCAAAAGCCAAAAGGTCATTTGATATCCCAAATAAATTAATGTAGAAAAAAGAGCCAAATGAATTCTCTCAGGAGAAAATGCTGAAACAAAAAGTTGAAAGGAATTTTTTGGGAAAATTGTCCATAGAAATGGTTAAAATAAAAAAGGTCAAAGGAAAAGATCTGATCTAAAGAGCTGAATGAATTCTTTCAGGAAAAGTGCTGAGATAAAAAGTTTGAAGAGGAAAAGCATTGAAACAAAGCAACCACAGGAAAAAGGAGTCTAAGGAATGAATTTTTTCATAAAGATTATTTGAGGGAAACAATAAGACAAGAATTCCAAAGGAAACAAAAGTATAAAAAAAATACCTAAAGGATGATGACCCATAAAACATCAACTTTAAACTAAAAAAAATAGCCATTGGTATGCAAAAGATCGACAGGAACCTAAAGGTGAATATAAAGGTACCAAATGACAATTATAACTAAGGCATTTGGTTCAATTGTAATTTATTCAATTGTAGCCAATTCAATTGTAACTAAGGCATTTGGTTTAGTTGTAACTTATTCATTTGTAAATAATTCATTTGGTGACATGGCATAGCTCACCCACCTCTCTCCCACATGCAAATGTAACTATTTCTCTTAAGATGACACATGTCCAAGTGACTCTTGGACTTCCTTTACTCACTCCACCTCTCAAAGCTGTAAATATGAATTCTCTTGGCTCATTTGAGTAGCCTCCGTTGGTTATTGGGAAAACTCTAGCTATATTTGTACTTGAAAGACTTTTGAAGAAATAATACAATTTATTTTGCCACTCACATGCTATACTATTGAGTGATGAATTGAATCTTGTTGATCTAGTCTAATGAAAGATTGTCTTTTCTAGCTTGTACTCTTGATGGTCTACCAATGTGCAGAAAGAGTATCATTACAGATCCTTGTTATTATTATTTTATAAGTGTATAGACATTTTAGAAGTAGTCTATGACTATATTTCATTCTTAGAATCATTCATTTCTCTCCTAAATGTTGAATGCCTTCTTGAATCTACCATATGAAACACTAATGTGACAACACACAAGGAGCTATGAGTTTTATGTGAGAAAAGTTGTGTTGGTCTTTAAGTAGCATATTATCAATCAAAAAGGAGTAGATAAACATTTTTGCATCACCTTTTTTGTTTTCTTAGTTGTTTTCTTGAACCTTTTTCATACACAAATTAATATATTAGAGAGAGATTTAAAGGTGCATCAAGGGGAGCTAGCCCTTTATGTAGAGATTCATCTCAACAAAATTACCATCCATAATAAGAGATATGACTCCATTGTGTCATTTGGATGAGGAGAGCTAAGCATCCCCTCAAGGGTTTTAATGCAAGTGTCAACACATATTCATAATATTAAAATGTTGTTTGACATATTCTTGACTTGAAATCTCTATGAATATCAACAAACAACTTAGTTTTAACTTAATCAATTGAATAATTCACCTTTTTGACTTACTCATGTGCCCATTATTTGTTAGCTAGTGTGCTTGCTTGTGGCTCTACTTGCATAACTCTTTGTGCTTGCTTATTGTTCTCCATTCTTGATTCATCTTTGACCTCATTCATGAGATTATCTTAGTGTCCTTCACCTTCTTTCATCCCTTTTAATGGACTAAAAAAATATTCGATAACCTTTAATTCCTCCTCCAACATGAGAGCATCCACCTCTTCACAAACTTCATCAAATTTTAGAACACATTGTTCTTCACCTTATTTAAAATTTTATCCTATAACAATATGTGTAGGATTTTCTTCTTTATTCTTCATCAATGCTTTATCTTTATGTGCACTTTAACTCTCACCTTGCTATCCACTTATGTTCATCATCCTTCTTTGCCATATTTTATAGTCTTGTTCCACATTCACACTTATTTACTCAAGGAATTAATCATCATACTTGTTATAAATGACTTGCTTACCTTCCCACATTCTTGGGTTCTCTTCATACCTTTCATTTTGTTGCCTCATGGATTTACTCAACTACATATTCATCTCTTTGGATTGGTTTGCTTCAACCATGTCTTTTATTCGATTCTTGAGTTTTTCATTTTCATCTTTATCTATGCCTTCTTGAAGTGTACTTTATATACTATCTTTGTGCACCCATTTCATGTTATTCTCAACCCATTTTTTGCATTTTACTCTCTTGGGCTGATGTTTACTTCCTACCTTAATTTATTCATTCTTTTTGGGTTGATACTCCATCATGCTAGCTTGATTCACCCTACCATTTGATTCTTTCCTCTCTTTTTTTAATTGTCTTTCATGACCTCCTTTTTGAGGTCTCCCTTCTTCATCACATAATCTATTTTCTTGAGCCATTTAGGCATAACATAACCATGTCCTTGTATCACTTTTGAGGGTTGTACCTTTTTACTCTTTCTTCCAATATGCATATTAGTTTATTCTTCTTCACATGTACAATCATAATCAATATTCAAACATTCATTTACCTCCATAAATGAATGTTTCAAGGTCATTTCTTCATTATTGTCTTCATGTTTTGCATTTACGTCTTCTTGGTTAGCTATATTATCTTCTTGATTAGCTTCCTTTTTTAATTCTACTACAATGCTTCTCAAATTATCATTAAATTCTTCTTTAATGTCCTCAGCATGATGAGATGCTTCATCATTAATCATCTTGTCTTCTTCAACTAGTTCTCTTTCTTTATCTTCTTATTTCTTGTTTGATGGATGATGTGTTAGACCCATCCTTCACAATATTTAAGGCCTTATGTTTTGTCTTCATCAAAATTTGGTTTACACCTGCTTACACACACTAAAAAGCAACATTATAATATAAAATTAGAGACCACCTACTCTCCATGAATGTCTCTTGCACAGACATTCTTCCCTTCTCTTTGAATTCTCTCTCAAGTTTTTATCTTGGCACTTCTCTCTCCTTATCCTCCTCAATGATAACTCTTTTCTCAATGTCTTTATCTTGTTTATCTCTTATAAACTCCTCATATCTCATGCCTCTATGTGTTTTACCCTCTCTTTTCTTATTTTTATTAAGACACTCATCTTGTTCCTTATCTCTCTCTTAATTAGCTCTAATGGTCACTTCACCCTATTCTTTACATGACAACCAAGACATTGGATTCCTTGGCCCTTTAAGATCTTTACCATGAGCTCTACCTTCTCAATACTCTACCCCATATATCTTCTCATATCTTTTAATTCCTCTTCTACATCCATCTTGTCCCTTTAACTTCACCTTCTAGGCCTACTTAGACCTTCCTCTTAGCAAGATTACCAATCTTGCCTCTTATATCTCTTTTGGATCTTCTTTCTATCTCTAGTCCTTGTGTAGAATCTCTATTATCCTTCTTGACTCTCTCTTCGTGTCTTTCCTCTTCTCTTTCTCACTTGAGCTTCAATGCTATTTCTTCACAATACCTTCTCTAGTCCTCTCTTGACTAGTTTTAAGTCCTTATCATTAGAATTTGGGGCTTTATCTTCTCCTAACCAATATGTAATTATCTATACTGACCTCATTAGGTCATACCTTCACCATACTTCTCCCACAATACCCTACAATTTTCATCTCATGCAAACCTCACAACAATATTTACCAATTTTAAATGAACAAGTGTTTGAGAACTAACTTAAAAAATAATTCATCAAGAGCTTACCTTGATCTGATAAAAAATGATGTAGAGGTACATGGCAAAATCCTCATAACCACAGTTTCCTAGCTCTGAAATGTGGTTGATCTCATTCAAATTATTTGTTTTTTTCCTTAGTTACAATCTTCAACCTATAGTCTTTGGTCTTCTCAAGATTGAAAGCTTTAATAAACAAAACTCTATTCAAAAGGATCCTTAGGAAACAATCTCAACTATATCTATACCATGCATAGGTCTCTTATTCTCCCACTTATCATATCTCATTCACTAATCCATCTTTTCCACTTTGTTTATTCACTAGTTTTACCAAGGTTCATAACTCAAGGTACAAAACACTAAATCATTACTTGGGTCTCATGAAGAAATTATGACATCATGGTTGATATTTCATGATCACATTACACTTATCTTATCCCCTTCAAACCACACATTCACTCTCTATTATTCACTTGTACTCTTCATGTGCTACTATTCCCTTATAGCCTTTTTCACCTTTTTCCATTATTTGACTACTCTGTAATCTTAACTAAATATATAAGACCATATTTCACCACCTTATATCTTTTCATAAGTCTCCATAAAGTTTCAAGGTCTAATTCTTTATCTAACTACCACTTCCTTTGCAATCTCCATCACAAATAGGCCTTTCTATCCCTACAATACTTACTCAGACCTAAAATATGTACTATAATATACGACATGAAATTAAAAAATCATTACTCTACTTATACATGTCAAAATAGGCATGATCACAAGTTTTCATGATTTTTCACTAATTATAATGGAAGATATAGGATTTTAGGTTTTTAAACACTAGTTTGGTGATTATAGGGGCCAAGAGGTTTCAAAATTCTATTTATTTAGGGTCTTTTTTAACATTATAAACCATATTATGATAACCTTTATTTAATCTTAATATGTCTTAAACTAAGCAAAATTTAGAATTTTTTGAGTCCTTTTAAGGACTATGTGAGGCTATAGGGGTCTATCTACACTTTAAGGATTCTAACCTTCCAATGGACTATTATCAAAGCTTAGTCTCATTCCACACATGCTCAGGACTTGTCTAAAATTCATATCTATTCATTTATTCAAAAACACAAAGACCTTCCTTGGCATTTGACTGTATAAACAAGGCATTGATTGTGTACAAAATAGAATGTTAATTATGTAAATAGGGTAACCTCTCAAGTGACTAAATATTGAACATTTGATACTTATTATAATTCCAACCTAGTAATACAAATTCTCACCATGAACCTTGGTTAAATATATATGTGAATCTTCTCAAGCAATACAATGACCTTCTTGATACAAAGCTTCAAGTACCTAAAGATATTATAGTCTGGGACTATCATAGTCATAACAAAGTTTTCATCAAAGAACATTCTCTCTAAGGTTATCTCCATTTTGTAATATATCAAGTAACAATATGAAACTTAGAATGATTAGATATACCTTCAATTATTGAACCAATTCTCCTTCTTTCACTAACAATCATCAAGTACATCAACCTCTTACTTGACTATAACCAATAGTTTCCTTTGCCAAACCTATAATCACACACAACCATTGATATGATCATGGCCTCAAGATCCTATCAAGATAATATATAAATAAATAAATCCAATATACAATTGATTATAAAAAAAACAATAACAATCTTTTCCTTATTCATTTGAATCATTACCTATTACATCAACAGTCCATTCATGGACACTATCAACTTTCTTTGAGGAGTTTTATATTCTTCTTGATCTAGTTTCTTCTCCTCTCTCCTCCTA
>JARHVA010000110.1:2672500-2682500 GCA_037957365.1 Torreya grandis
TGATTATGATATTGTGTTTGAATATTTTATGATAAAGTTTTTTATTCACACCATAGAGGAGGATGCTAGTGATTGGTATAATGCCTTGTTGAATAATAACATTGATGTTTGTTGTGAAATGAAGTGAACATTCAAGTTTCACTTTAGAGATAGAATTGAATTGGGATTTTTAATCAGTGAATTTAAAGGTAGAAATAAACATCCAAATGATTGTGTTTAGGACTTCAATAATATATTTAATAAAGCTATGGTCAAAATTATTAACAACATTGAAGCCAAGTAATTTACATTCTTAATTCAACACTATGAAGCCTTTGATGCCAATGGTGGCATTTATCTCAAAGACAAAGATCTAGATACATTTAGGTAGGCCTATGCCATGTACATTTATATTAAAAATAACATAATAACTAGTGTAAAGGCTACAAAAAGAGGCAAAGTAAAAAATTTGACACCTCATAATTAGCAAGTGAATAAGTCTTTGAGTGTTAATGAGAATCTAAGTAAATCTATAGGAGATACTTTAAAATATTTGTCTTTTAGAGTGGTTTATAAATAGAATGGTTTACCTCCAGTACACAATAAACACTACATTTAATATTCATTGCATAATTAGGAGAGAGAATCTACACATGTAAATCATATGATAAAGAAGGCCATTCCACTAAGAAAAGAGTCTTTGTCACAAGAATAATAAAAGATAACACCTAACCCTCTTATTACTAATGTTGATGTGATCAATAAACTTAAAAATTTGGAAAGGTGTGAAGAGTGTTTTATGCCTAACCCTTCCTATGTTGGTGTTTCCTATGCTGATAATGAAGTTGATGGTGATAAAAAAATGTTGAGTATGTCTACATAGTTAATTTTAGTGAATGCTCAATTTACTTGACATAGACTTATGAGATGCCTGGTCATGATTTTTAGTATTTATAGGATAAAATGATTAAATTTTTTTGATGATAATAGACCATATTATGAATATATTCAAGCTTTTTTTAAAAAATTTAAATTCAAATGTGATCATACTTAAAAAAACAAAGATGAAAAATAGAAGCAAAAATGAAGTAAAAGTTGCCAAAAATACCTTTTCTAATAAGAGTGACAAACATATAGAGAACCTATTGTTGTTCTAGAAATAAAGATTACTCCACCACAACTAGCTAGGAAAAAAAAAATTGTGCAAACACCAATAGGTAGAATTCACTTTTTGACAAGTGTTTCCAAGAACCCACCCTCTTTTAAGAGTCCAACTAAAAATAAGACACAAATAATTAAATATAAGTTTATTGTCCCAAATAAAGATGCCCTATCTTATCTTTCTGATATAGGACAATCATTAGTGCAAGCCTTAGATTTAAGCATTCTTTAAGTAAATGTTATTAATTTCACACCAATCCCATTCCCAAATATAATATCTATGATATGGCTTTAGAATTGATTTTATTAATTTTTATTATTCCTATGATTGAAATGCTATGTATTCTATAATGTAGGCATAGATAATTTTCTTACCTTTGTGTCTAAGAGTTATTTTTTTACCCACCCTACTAAAAAAAGTCAAAGTGGTGCATGAAGAGGGAGAGGAAGCATGTGAGATATATTTTGGTATGTCATTAGTATAAATTCAATTGAAATTGGAGTCATTTTATATTAATTTTCTTGTAAATTGGTGGGTTTTACACAATTGCATGTTAGATTATAGAGCTTCATGTAACATTATGTCATTTGTTGTTATGAATGAACTTAGTGTGAGGATTTACACAACATATTAATTTTTTTATGCTATTTATTTACTCAAAGTTCTATTTTCACATCTCAATTTTATCATGTTAGATTTTGAAGGAACTTGCATGTGCTTAGTGTTACAAAAAAAAATAAAAATGGAAAATTTGGTTTCTTTGAAATTAGGGTTATCAATGATTGATTTATTAGTTTACATGATCTCAATTTAGTCAAATATTTATATCATGATTATATGCTTATGTGATAGAAATAACACAATTAATTTAGACATATTTATGTTATACAATTATGTGGAATAATATTTATCATGATTTTATTATTTCACATCACGTGGTTTTGATATCAAGACCTGGATGATTCTTATCTATTCATTTGACTATTATGTAGGTACATCCCCCTTGGTGTGAGGGAAATTATTATTAGAGAGGAGGAGATAGATGTAGATTATGGGTATTAGATGACAATTAAGGACATATGTCTTCCCTTTCTTGGCATGATATCAAAATTTGGTTTGATAATTTTTAGTTTACATAGCATTGTTTTGTCTCCTAGATTAGATTATGTTTGTAGTTGCATTAATTAATGACTTCTAAGATTCATAACATGTTGTATGGAAATGCATGTACCCATTATTAAGGTGTATACTTGTAATTTCTTACGTTATATTATGTAATCTAAATGAATATGGGAATACGTGTTTGGTCGATAAGTCTTATCGACATGTTTCTTCACATATTGTGATTGTAAAATCCCTATGTTATAGATCACTAGGTCAACAACCTAATGGATATATATGGGACATTATAGTTAAAAACCATTAATCAACATGCATTGGTGACCTTGTCATAAATCAAAGATATTAAAGTTGATTTTTAGGGTTACCTTTGTATCATGACATCTCGTGATTAGACACTGATACATAAATGGTGAATGCTCAAATATTAGAGTCCACTCGTTATGGCTTGTTTTAGCCACTTAACAACCTTTGAAACTATAACACTTTATGAAATATTGGTGGGGTGAAATATTTATTAGTTTAGATATTCTACCTTGGTTATAATATGGTGACACAAAATTAAGTTTTTTAATAACATAAAAGGTTAAAAGAAGTTGAAATTACATGGAAATTTAAAAACATCAATAAAATTATAATTAAGCATAAATAAAACTTGGGATTGAGATTGGATATGGATGGAGTAGCTTAGGAGAAAGTATTTTCTTATTTTGATCTTTTTGGTTACTAATATTTTGTTTATGGAGCAAATTTCCATTCTATAATGTCTTAGTCTATCTAGGATTTGTGTCCCTCTTGGTGAAGAAAATGGTATGACTCAATGAGTAATGCACTTCAAAAATTTACATAAATTCTTGATATTAGTTGAAGTTTGTGTTAAAATTATCATTTTATCTTGAAGCTATGAGTTCTAATGTGTAATCATGTTTATTAGTGGATTTGTAAAATCATTGTGTGTGTTTTGTATCATTTGTTTTAACTATTCTTGTTATTTATTTATTCTCAAAGGTTCATAATTTATTATTGTTTTTTTTTTGGTTATTAGTGATATGCTCATTTGATCTCTAATAAATAAGGGCCCAATGGAAGGAAGGCACTAACCATAGTTAGTTAAATCACATTTTTATATACCTTCTATAAATTTGTCCTCTAAGATATATTTTTACCTTATATATTCTATAGAGGCCTTTGTTTTTATAAATTATTATTCATATTTGTTAGCTCAACTTTATATGTGCATTATATTCTCTAGAATGTCAATCTTGTAAGTTATGAATATCTATATTTAAATTTGTTTACTACAATATTTTTCTAAACTTTGAGTAGTTTGTGGTTATTTCACTAGTAACAAATAATTGGGTGAGTGATCATTATGGCCAAGTATATCATTTATAATTATGATACCTAAAGCTGATTGTTCAAAGAGCATGTCAATATGGCATGGGGAGTAGATAGAGAACTCAAAACTATAGTTCATTACAATGTAAAAGTCAAATAGACATATTGTGTTTTGACACATTTTTTTATTTGGACTTGTGTAAACATTACACATTCATGATAAAAGGAATAGAAATATTGCTTGTCTCTATTTAACTAATTTGATCTACAATGTTGTATTGTATAAAAAAATGATGTCAAATTAGATGAAGGATTTAGTATATATATGAGAGAACATTTGTATTGTTAGGATAAAATAAAACATAGATTTATTCACAAATCGCATACAAGATAAACTATGAAATGAATCAATAAAACATACAGAAAATAATCATAAACATGCACAAAATAGGATACACCAAATTTAACGTGGTTCACCCATGATGGGATACATCAACCAAACTTGTCAAGTATATTATTTCTAGTAATACAAGGGAGAAAGAAATCCTGTAACAAAACTTGTTACACCTCTCTACCTTATTTACCTCCTCTCTATGTACAATAATCTTCTCTTACATCTCAAGAATATATCAAATCAATTTTAGGGTGTAAAAACACCTTAGCATAACCTCTACCATCAGATATATAAACCTATAATCAATGGCCTAGATTGAATACAAAATTATAATTTTACAAGGCAATTTTAATAAAAATTTCCCTTCGGGGGCATTACCCTTGAACCCCCACTAGGGTACGTGGCCCCCAAAACCTACAAGGGGTGTAACCTCCCATTTAAACCCCACACACCATCATAGATACAAATAATGTGATCCAAAACTTGGCTGAAATAACATCAAATTTTTAACCTTTGATCCTAGAAGAAAATCAAGGTCCACACCTAACAATCTCCCACTTGGAGACTGCTTATAGAAAATCCACTGCTACTACATCCACTATACTATTTGGACCTGGACAAGTTCACTAATTTAATTATCATCCATGAAGACCAATTGAAGTTGAAAAAATCTTAAACTTATCTCTAGTTACTACCTTGGTCATCATATCCACATGATTTTTGCTAGTATGTATCTTCTCCAATTTTAGTTGCTCTTCCTTTATCACTGAATGAATGAAATGACACAACAATTGAATATGTTTTTTTATAGAGTAAAAATATAAGCTAGATGGATTTCACTCTGACTATCACTATATAGAGTACATATTAATTGACTATGTCCCAATTCTTCTATCAACCTCTACAACCAAATTATTTCCTTGCTTGCTTCTATAGCAATAACATACTCAGCCTCTATGGTTGAAAGTGCCACAACCTTCTATAATAATGATACCCAACTAACTACTATACCACCTACTATAAACACATACCTTGTAGTTCTTCTTCTACCATCTAAATCACCTGTCATGTCTGAGTCAACATATCCCTGTAATGTCACATCTGATCCACCATAGCTTAACACTATATCTATGATCCCTCTTAAGTATTGAAGGATCCATTTTATTTCCTTTCAATGTTCCTTTCATAGATCACTCATGAACCTACTCACCACTCCCACTACATGTGCAATGTATGGCCTCATACACACCATTACATACATTAAACTACCAACTACTGATGAGTATGGAATTTTAAACTGCCAACTACATACATTACATTGCCAACTTATAATCCCCCCTTACAACCACCACTCCATCATAGATACAAAGAATGGGATCCAAAACTTGGCTAAAATAACATCATATTTTTAACCTCTAATCCTAGAAGACAATCGGGGTCCACACCTAATGTGTACAAAGAGATGTTATTTGTTTTCTATTGTATTATGTATTTCTCATGATATCAACATGTATTTGGGTGGTTTTAGCTCATGTTTTATATAGTCTATGGTTTTGGAACCCATGATATTGTAATACTACTTTAGTGACTACCTATTGATGTGCCTATATATACTCGTAAATACAGTAGAGGAAAATAAACTAGAAAATACATTATTGTATTGTAAATGGTTGAGTTAATACAATAAAAGAGGAGTTTATATGTCGAGTGTTTTACTTGAAAGGGGTTTTCTAAGTAAAATCATGTGTACTATGTAATATGACATGTATGCCATTTTTATTATTATGTTAGCTTAAGGATTATGTTAGTATTATTTCTCTCATTTTAGTTTATCAAGTCTAATTTTCTCTTCATTCTTGTAACACAATGATCTAGAATTGATTTTCATTTACATAAATATTATTGAATTGTTAAGAAATGGAAAAATTAGAACTTATCACTTGTGTTATGGGATATATTTTGGTTTGTTTTTATTTTTTTAGCATTATACATTCACAAGGAAATGGCATACAAATAATAAGCATATGTATTTAACCTACTTAAATTTACAATGTTGCACTATATATAATGATAATTTCAACTTGATTGTAGGATTTCTTATATATATGAGAGCATATTTGTATGTATAAAATATCTGTGCTTCCCTAGTTTCTTGTAAATGAGAGCATATTTGTATATAGAGATGATTTGTTTTTGATGTTAAAATGTATGTTAAACAAACCTTTGGTAGTTATGTGAAAAAAATGATGTAGGAGCATTCTTGTATAAACTAAAAACGTGAATTTAATGTTAGTAATAAGTAGTAGTGAAGCCCTTAAATGTTTCGATGGTTTTCAATGTATTTCCAAACATCAAGTTATTCTTATATGTTATTAGATTTATTAATTAGAGGTTTATGTGGACTCTTAAATATTATAAAGGGTACTATGATTAGTTAGTGGGTTGTGACCACATGATGTATTGTGACTGTATTCTATTGTTGTCTTAGTGACATGATTGTGGCAGAGCCACCACCTTGCTCACCTTAATTGTGGTGAATATTTTTGAGTGGAATCCATGAAATTTTCCTGAGCTTGTGGATGCATGATAATAAGGATTCTAGTTTATTTTAGGATCATGAACATGAGGAGGATACTGGTGACACCTTACTATATTGGGGCTAGTAGACACATTATTTTATAATATGATTGTGGTCCCTCCATTTATTTGTAAAATAAATGATGTGACCCATGAAAATTAAAGGTTTGTGACTCTTTGTGTTGGATTTAAACTCATAAATAAGTATTGCTACCCCTTCTTGTGTCATTGTTGTCATATAGCTATTATAATACACTATGACATTATAGTGTATTTGAAATATAGATTCATGAATATATTATGTATTTCAATATGAATTGTATTGTGAGGGAAAAAATATGCTTATAGTAAACAATGACCTATAAAATAAATGAGGATTTTATGGCTGATGTCCATCTAGGATAAAGTCATTCTCTAGGTCTTCAAAAGAACTAAAATAACCCTGATTCTACTTATGCAAATGTGCATAAGCTGATATGTAAGTAGCCCAAGGAGTGGACACATGTGCATTAGAGGAAAACACTTAGGCTGTTCTAAATCTAATAATGGGGTTTCTTTAATATTTCAAGAAACTTGGAAGGAGTTTTCTCTTGTGAACCCATAACCCATAAGTTCTAGGATCATAACTTGGCATGTGATTGATGACGAAGATTGACTAACTTGATTACCTATTCATATTAATTATAGGTAATGGCACAATGTTATTTTTGAGTATGAATGTCAACAATACACTAGTTTGTATGTTGAGCATTCGGTTCATACACTTTGCATAAGAACAATTAAGTTAAATAATATTAAATTTTATGGTTGGTTTTTTAGTAGGGTGACTATGCTACAGTTAATTTTTTCTAATATAAATTCAAAAATGACTATGCTTTACTTAGTGACATTGATTTGAAATTTGAAATTTTGTAGTTTAAATAATATATTTTTGAAATTATTTGACATGAAGATGGTATGGACATTCATTAAATAATAATCATATTAAGTGAATAGTGTATGTAACAAAAAATAGATATTTATCCTATATGTTATGTGCATATTTTTTTAATAGGATATTCAAAAAAAAAATCAACCTCATCTTGGTCACATGAATTGCATAATGAAAACCATCCTCAAGCATGGAGGGGATCCATCAAGTACATTTTCTAGTCCAAGCATATGTAAATATCCCAATAGGTACAATATGGTGCTTTCTCTATCTATTTCAGACCACATCCCACAATAAGAGGCACCCATTTCAAAGTCAAAATCTTAAGGTAAATTGTAGTGGGATACACATTACAAAATTGGAATGTGGAAAAAATAAATAAGAGCTAGAATGTTGTATTGATTAACTATAGTTAGTTTTGTATATATATTTTTAATGTGAGATGTATGGTCAAGTGCAACAAATAAGTTTTATCAATGCATATTATATTTGGATTCAACCAAAAAATGATAGAATGGATTTATATTGATTGTAAACATAAGGTAGTGTATTATAATTTACAAGAACATAAAATCACCTAATGTTAACACTTTATGTTGTTCAAAGTGTGTATACAAATGAGTTTGATATAAAGGATTATTAAATGAGTTTGATACAAAGGATTATTAAATTCCAAAGTGGTAAAAAAGAATGTTGATAAGCCCATATCAAATCTTGAAAAGAGACATTGCAATGTAAAAATGGTTTGACTCAAATCCTAATGCAATGCATACATGGTATTTAAAATCAATGTAAGAAGAATTGTAAGTGTTGTAGTGTATTGTAAGAGTTGAGTTTATTATACAATGCTATTGGTTTATTAAACATGAAATTCATTTACTACACTTTGTTTATGTATATTGAATTTTATTTCTTTATGTATTGTTTTATTAGTTATTACATTGAAATATGTTTGTGGAGGTTGTATTTTTTAATATACTCATGACTTTGAGATATGCAAATACACACATAGATTTCATTGAGTTGTATCGAAGAGAATGTCAATATGGAATGGGAAGTAGATAGAGAACTCAAAAATGTAATCCATTTCAATGTAAAAGGCAAATAGACATATTGCATTTTGACACATTTTTTTATTTGGGCTTGTTTAAACATTACACATTCATGATAAAAGGCATATAAATATTGCTTGTCTCTATTTAAATGATTTGATCTACAATATTGTATTGTATGAAAAGATTATGTCAAATGGGTTGAACGATTTATTGTATATATGAGAGAACATTTGTACAAAGAGATGTTATTTATTTTCTATTAGATTATATATGAGAGCATTGTTAGAAATGTATTTTGTATTTCTCATGATATCGACAAGTATTTGGGTGGTTTTAGCTCGTGTTTTATATAGCCTATGGTTTTGGACCCCATGATATTGTAATACTACTTTGACAGCTACGTATTGATGTGCCTATATATAATCACATATGTAATAGAGGAAAACTATAACTTTAAAATACATTATTGTATTGTAAATGGTTGAGTTAATAAAATAAAAGAGGAATTACTGTGTCAAATTGTTTACTTGAAAGGGGTTTTCTAAGTAAAATCATGTGTACTATGTAATCTTATGCGCATGCCATTTTTATTATTATGTTAACTTAAGGATTCTGTTAATATTGTTTCTCTTGTTTTAGTTCACCGAGTCTATTTTTCTCTTCAAACTTGTAATACAAGGATCCAAAATTAATTTTCATTTATGTAAATACTATTGAATTTTTAATAAATGGAAAAATATAACTTATCTTATGTATTTTGGTTTTTTTGTATGTTTTTGGCATTATACATTCACAAAGAAAGGGCATAGAAATAATAATCATATGTATTTAACCTACTTAAATTTACAATGTTGCACTATATAGAATGATAACTTCAGATTGCTTGTAGGATTTCTCATATTTATGAGAGCATATGTGTATGTAGAAAATATCTTTACTTCCTTGGTTTTTGGTAAATGAGAGCATATATGTATTCAGAGATGATTTTTTTGCTATTAAAATGTATGTTAAACAAACCTTTGTAAATTATGTGAAAAATAATTGATGTAGGAGCATGTAGGTCCACAACCAATTTTGTATCCAAAAAAAAAACATGAATTTGTTCTTAGTAATAAATAGTGGTGAAGCCCTCAAATGTTTTGATGGTTTTTGATGTATTTCCAAACATCAAGTTATTCTTGTATGTTACTAAAAGTTTTGGTCATATTTCATAGTTGTATAAGGATGGATATGCTTCAAGGATTCTTGGTGAAGTTTTTTTATTACCACACAAGAATGACAATATCATTAAGCATGTAACTTTGTTTTGACTTTAGCTAGTAGTGTAACATCAACATAATTAATTCTAGATTTTAGTTATGAATATTTTTCTTCCATGTGTTATGAAGATTAACATGAGTCATTTGATCACTTGGTTATAGTTGGTGGTAAGAGCAATGCCATAT
>JARHVA010000110.1:2687500-2740000 GCA_037957365.1 Torreya grandis
AAGGGGTAAATGTTATAGAGTTATGGTGGATAGTGGAAGAACAAACAATCTTGTGTCTATAGATTATCTTGGTTAATAGAGGGTCAAGATAGCACTGTGTGGGATTAATTCAAATTTGAGATGAAGTTTGGAAGATAAACGGACCAAGTTCTATGCAAGGTGATACCAAAGGAAGTATGCCATGTTTTTTTAGGAAGGTCATGGGAGTATGATCACAAGATGATGTATGATGGGAGAGAAAACACTAAAGAAGTAGAAAAGGATAGACAAATTTATATTCTAAGTTCATTTAAGGAGAATGACATAGAGGTTTCACACCAAATCCATTTAGTCACATGCAGATCTAAGGAGGACTTTCATGAGGAAGTGAAGATAATGTGTGCAAAGGAAGAGTGATATCACATAGAGGAAGAAAAGTGAGGGTGAAAACCATGGGAATTTTGAAGCGATCTTATTGAATAGTTTCACGGTGAAGTGGAAAAGTGGATTTTGTATGAAAGATAAAGAAGGTTGACCCAAGGGGAATGAGAGTTGGCACGAAAGTGATGAGAAAATATATAGGTGGAGGAGAATGGTTTTTGACCTAGTTTATCATGAACTGGAGGGTAGAAATTATTCCATTGGCACAAGAGCACACCAAAGCTTAGTCTGTGTGGATTTGTTGGGGGACTTTTCTTTTGTGTAAGTGCACTATGAGTATTTTATACAAGGTTTTTCTAGAAGATGGGCTCATATTTGTTATGAAGAGTATTATAAAAGAAAATGCTCAAAGATTGAAATATTTTCAAACAGAATTGGAAGGCATCAACCATGTTTGTCATCCTAACATAGTTACTCTTAAAACATACTACTTGTTTGTAGAGGATAAACTAATCATATATACATCCCTAAAGACACCTTATAGCCAATGCATTGCATCATCATGTCTCAATTCCTTATTCTTATTACAAGTGTGAAACAAAACTTTCCCTCAAAATTTTCCTTCAAAATGTATCTCATTGTAAGCTATTTATATAACTAATAAATATTGTGGGAATATCTTATTGTTTTTTTTACATTTTAACTAATCACATATATTAATGACCATCATGTTTATTGTATGGAAGATTATCTATCCTACTAGATGATAATAGGTACATGAAGGATGATACTTAGAAATGTTTCTTGTTCACCTCTATTATGGTCTATGTGCCTAAAAAATGCAAAGGTATTGTTAAAGGTTTGACATATATTCATGAGTGTATCCCTCAACAATATATTCATGGAGGTTTAAAGCCCACCAATATTAATTTGGGATTAAACATGGAACCATGTATATCAGATTTTGATTTGGGTTACATTACAAGTTTTAGAGGAGTTTAGTCAACTAGGTGGTATGTTATGACTGGAATTAGATATCCAAAGAAAAAGGTAGCATTGGAGACAAAATATTGTAGTGTCCCTCAAGTTATTATGACATCTCAATGAATATTAATGCGTCATGGCTCTTCCTCCCAGGCACCAGAAGCTCCTAAAATCTTAAAACCCACACAATAATGGGATGTGTATTCCTTTGGAAACATTCTTTTAGAACTATTTTTTGGTAAGTCTCCTACTATTCAAGTTGATTCTTATGATATGGACTTGGTAAATGTGGGCACAAGTCTACATTGAGGAAAAGAAGCATCTTCTAAATGTTTTGGACATTATCATGTGGAATAATTACACAAGTAAGATGAAATTTTAGGTGTTGAAAATTGCTTTGAGTGGTGTTTGAGGGTCTCCTAATAGGGTCTGACTTAAAATATTAATCACATTCAATATGTTATCCATGTATTCGATTTGTATACCCTAGCCAAAATGCTAGTCAAAATAATCAAGAATTTGACTTTAACTGGTCATGTTGATATCAATCAATATGTTTTTTGAGTTGTGATAGATTTGTCAAAGGACTAGCCTAGAATCTTCATACCTATATCAAGGCCATATGGGGATAAAAAATTGGATTTATGAGCTCATTCATTGTATGTAGTATAATGGGTATAATGCATTTATTGTATCACTAAGTTGATATGTTCCTCTACAATACTTTCACCTATGGAGGATCTTTGATCCAACTTTACAACCCAAAGAAAAATTGTATACATTTTAATGTGTTAAAAGGCCTAAAAATTGGTTCTTAACATGTTTTTTAAGATAAGATTATGGTCTTTATTAGAGGTAAATCAAGAACAGGGCCACCATTATTTAGTTTTCAAATCTAAATACTTCTGTAGATGTTTTACTTCATGCAAAATACATATTATAAATATCCCTTTTTGTAAAATACTAGACATTGACATAAAATTATTTGCCTTTTATTTTTCTACCTCATTTGCATACATGTTTATTATATATGGATCTCCACACCCTATTCCAAAGCTCTGCTTGGGATATTGCTTATATAATTGGGTATAACTAGTTTAGAATCAAATGGAAGACTTGACATAGGCTCAAGATGATATAATTAAACCATGAAAATACCATATTATAAAAAATAATCCTCCAATATTTTTATGAAAATACTTGCAGCTACTCTCTCTTGAATACAAAGATCAAGGAAATAGACAAACCTTCATCTACTCAAGTGGCCAAAAAATGGATGCACATTTCAGGGCTCTTGGGTATTCTAAAATCTTCAAATTTATTTTAGTTTGAATAGAAATACTTATATAAATACAAATATCCTCCCATTCACAATCACAATTACACTTCAATTTCTTAAATGTTAACAAGAATTTAGTTTATGTATAAAAAGGAGTTAGTTTCAGAGTCAGAACCTTGTCTATAGTTATTCATTTGTAATTGTTGAGGTAATTATACAAGTTGAAATAATTGAAGGATGAATTATTTTAATTTCATGATTATGTTAGTTATAGTAGCTCCTCCCTGGAACCAAATTTTTTTTGATAGGGATACATATGATGTAACTAGCTAATCTATAATATTAGAACATAAACTATCAAAGAAAACAAGAATATTCATATCATGTAGTAAACTAAGCTTTGTTTCCATTAATATCTAAAAACATATTGTAGAAAAATGAGTTAGGTTTATAATTATAGATTCATGGATGATTGGTAAGTGTTAGATGCTAAGTTGCACACATAAATGACCTAACAATATCTGTTCACTAATATATACAATAGTACAACTGGACATTATGTGATCCTTGCATAAAGGAAAAGCTTCATATAAAACAAAGAATATATGGTTATAGCATCCAAATATTCATTACTAAGTGAGCAATAGCAGGATGATGAGAATACAAATCAAAGGTTTCAAATGTACTGATGGTAGGAAAACTCAAAATTGTATGTGATAGACTAAATGGATCGAGGATCATACCAACTTCAAAAGTGTAATCACACAAAGGACGTAAATGAAGACTTACCTATATACAAAGCTAAATTAGAGACTAAAAATATGATATCCAATTATAGGTGCAAGAGTGACCAAAAAATTGGATAATTTCTAGAAACAAGAAGTCTTCTAGGGGTATAAATCAATAGCAATATGGATAGCAAGGGATTGAAATCAAAAAGTTTTTATAAAATAGCAATAAAATGGAGACATATCAATACCATTTTATGGGGACATAAATAGATAGCAACATGGATATAAGGAGATTGAAATTCAAATGTTTTGTATAAAACTGAAATAAAATGGAGACACATCCATAACATTAGATATATCAAAGCCCACGATTATAGAGTGGTGGACAAGACATACAATAGTGATCACACAATTTTTGAAAGACCTCTTAAGAGAACCAAAGTATGACATATCTAAGGAATTATGCCTTGGCATTAGTTTTAACCAAGTTTGATTTCCTTTTCAATTCTGTTATCAAATGTCTCACCAAAACATGTAAGTAATGACTAGTAAGGGAAGGGAGTAAACCTATAAGATTGGTTTGCCATCATTTTTGGAGTTTAACTATTATGCTTGGATTTTACTACCTTTGAATCCATTGTAAAGGGTAAATATGCATTCATTTGATATATAATTACAAATTGGCTAGTAAGTAAAACTTGGCATAAAAATTCTACCTCATTTTAACGGGAGTTTCCTTTGTTGTTGATTTAATAAGGAAATAAAAGCATTGTCAAAGAGTTTTCAAGTATAGCATGCTGATGAGTAGAAAATTTTGACTTTTTTCCATTTTATTTGATATATTGTTTTACTATGGTCATATTTTAAAGCCTATTCAAAACATTGTGCAAATTTTGAGATGAAAGCATTATAGCTGATAATAAAGCTCAATTATGCAATGAATTATAAATCATATTTTGAGTTTTACCTTTTCCTGACTACCATCTAGAGGTTTCAGTCTGAAGTTTAGTTGTGATTATTGTAATCTATATAATACCTCACTTAAACATGATATCTTTTAAAAATAAATAGAAGTTGCATTGTTATATCTCATAGGGGAAGAAATTGATAAAGAAATAAGCAAATTTTGATTGCAAAAATAGATTTTTTTAAAGTGTGAGTAATAAAGTACACTATTATTTTTTTGCAGCAGCTTAGGACTATGAAAAAGTGATCTCTATGTACAAAACCTTAATTACTGACAAAGGAACATTTTTTAGGGTAGGGTATTGGAAGGAAATAATGATCATAATGCTAATGCAATTGGGTTATCTTCTAAAAAGAAACAATGATGATAAATAAATTATGATACTATTCTACTTCCAAGAGAAATTATAACACTTAATTATGCCTTATTCTAAAAGTAAATACAAAAAATCAAACTATACAGACACTAATAGACAGATCACACCCTACTCATAGAAATAGTTATTTTGTTGGACAGTGTGCTAATGGATTAATTGATGGTTCCTTCGATGTAGGCTATCTAAATAGTTTTAGATTTAGAGATAACTGATATAGTATTATAAGGATTGGTATTTGGACTAGGTCTATAAATCCCTCCTTCACCAAATAAGTCATTTCCCCAAAAGTAAAAATCACAAATGAAGGAATTAAATACTTTTACACACCTACAAAATCTAGAGTTATATCTAATTTTTTATAACATTGTATCGTAATAGTATGCATAAGTTTAAGCAAAACAATCCTATAATCATAGAAATTATGTACAAAATAAAAAAAAAATCATGAATAAACATTTGTAGACATGTTGTTTATTGTAGATATCAAAATATGGGATTAAGTACTTGAAGTTTGACACATATTTACCACACATTACTTGAGTAGATAAACAAAGTCCTAAACCAACATTATCTAACATTTAAATGTAAGCTTATAAGTTTAACCCTTCTATTTTAAAGATAGCATTGTGTGGGAGTAATGCAAATTTGAGATGGAGATTGAAAGATAAATGGACAAAGTTTTGTGAAACATCCTACCAATGGGTGTATGTCATCTTTTTTTAGTAAGGTCATAGGATTATGATTTCAAGATGTTGTATGATGGAATAATAAATTTGTAGAAGTGGAAAAGGATAGAAAAAATTATATTCTAATTTCATTTAAGGAGAAGGATAGAGAGGTTGCACACCAAATCAATTTGGTCACACACAAAGCTAAGGAGGACTTTCACGAGGAAGTGAAGACAAGGTGTACAAAGGTAAAGAATGATATCACATGAAGGAAGTAAAGTGAGGGTGTGAACCATGGGAATTATAAATTGATCTTAGTGAATAATATCATAGTGAAGTGGAAAAGGAGATTGCACATGACAGATAGAGGAGGTTGACCCAAGGGGAATGGGAGTTGGCATAAAAGTGATGAGAAAATATGTAGGTGGAGGATAATGGTTTTTAACCTAGATTATCAAACCTATGAACTGGAAGGTAGAAATTATTTAATTGGTGCAAGAACACACCAAGGCTTGCTCTATGTGGAGCTTTTTAGGGACTCTATTTTTATGTTAGGCAAGTGCATTATGGGTATTTTATACATGGTTATGCTGAAATATGGGCTCAAATTTATGGTGAAGAGGATTAGAGAAGGAAATGCTTAGAGATTGGAATATTTTCAAGCAAAAGTGGAATTCATAGACCATATTTTCCATCCCAACATAGTTACTCTTAAAGTATACTACTAGTTTGTAGAGGAGAAACCATTCATTTATACATCCCTAATGGCACCTTAGCCAATGCATTGCATGATAATGTCTTAATTCCTTATTCTAATTACAAGTGTGATACAAAAATTCACCTTCAAAATATATCTCATTATAAGCTATTTGTATAACTAATAAAGATTGGGGGCATATATATTAATTATCATCATGTTTACTATATGGCAGATTATCTGTCCTAATAGATGATACTAAGAAATATTACTTATGCACCTCTATTATGGTCTACATGCCTAAGAAATGCAAGATGGTATTATTAAAGGTTTGACATACATTCACGAGTGTAGAGTTTAGAAATATCTTTATGGAGATGTGAAGCCCACCAATATGATTTTGGTATTAAACATGGAACCGTGTATATCAGATTTTGATTTGGGTTACATTGCATGTTTTATAGGATCTCTATAAAATAGATGGTATGTGATAAATAGAATTGGACATCCGAAGAAAAAGGTAGCATTAGAGACAAAATCTGGTAGTGTCCCTCCAGCTAGCATGAAAACTCAATGAATATTAATGAGGAATCTCATAAAATCTTAAAACCCATAGAAAAGTGGGACCTGTATTGCTTTGGAAACATTATTTTGGAAATATTTTATGGTTAGTCTCCTAATGTTCAGGTTGTTTCTTCTGATATGGACTTGGTAAAGGTGGGTGCAAGTTTGCATTGAAGAGAAGAATCATTTTCCAAATGTTCTTGACATTGTCCTAGTGGAAGAATTGCATAGGTAAGATGAAATTTTAGGCATGTGAAAAATTAATTTGAGTTGTGTTTGAGGGTCTCCTGACAAGAACGTGGAAGTCTTTTATAAAGCATGTTTCAGAGTTGTTGGACAAAGTTGGAGATCCTACTAAAAATATCAATCCTATTCAATATCCTCTCCATCTATTTGAGTTGTATACCCTAACCAAAATGAAAGTTAGAATAATGAAGAATTTGACTTTGATTGGTCATGTTGTTTCCAATCAATATGATCTTTGAGTTGTGATAGATTTTTCAAAAGACTAGCCCAAAATCTTCATACCTGTATTAAGGTAATATAGGGATACCAAGAGGGATTTTTGAGCTCTTTCATTGTACATAGTATGATGGGTATAATAATTTATTGTATCATTGAGTTGATATGTTCCTCTAAAATAATTTGGTTATGGAAAATCTCTGATCCAACTTTACAACCCAAGGAAAAATTGTATACTTTTAATGTGTTAAAAGGCCTAAAACTTGGTTTTAAACATGTTCTATGAGATAAGATTATGGTCTCTGTTAGAGGTAAATCAAGAATAGGGCCACTATTATTTAGTTTTAAAATCTAAAATACTTCTCCAAATGTTTTACTTCATACATAATATAGATTATGAAGATCCCTTTTTACAAAAGACTAGACATTGACATCAAATTATTTGCGTTTTATTTTTTTCCTCATTTTCATACATGTTTTTTTATAAATGGATCTCCACACCTTATTTAAAATCTCTACTTGGGATATTTCTTACATAGTTGGGTACAACTAGTTTAAAATCAAATGGAAGATATGGCATAGGCTCAAAATGATAGAATTAAACCATTAAAATACCATATTTGGAAAAATCAGCCTCTAATATTTTTGTGTAAATACTTGAAGATACCCTCTCTTGACTACAAAGATCAAGGAAATAGACAAACCTTCATCTATTCAAGTGGCCAAAAAACATGGCTACATATTCCAGGGCTCTTGGGTATACCAAAATCTTTAGATTTATTTTAGTTTGAATAGAAATACATGTATGCATACAAATCCTCTCCCATTCAAAATCAATTACACTTTAATTTCTTAAATGTCAACTAGAATTTAGTTTATGTATAAAAAGGAGTTAGTTTCAGAGTCAAAACCTTGTATAAATCTATTCATTTACAATTTTAGGGGTAATTATTCATTTTAAATTGTAGGCGTAATGGAGGGATGAATTCTTTGCCTTTCTAGTTATTGTAGCTCCTTTGAACCAATTTTTTTTTTGTGGTGACACATATGGTGTAACTAGCTAATCTGTAATATTAGAACATAAGCTATGGATGGAAATAGCAATATTCATATCACATAAAAAACTAAGATCTATTTCCATTAATATATAAAAAGATATTGTAGAAAAATGAGATTGGTTTCTAATTATAGATTCATGGATGATTGGAAAATGTTAGATAGTTGCACACATAAATGACTTGATAATATCTGGTCACTAGTGTATACAGCTAGACATTATTTGATCCTTGAAAAAATACAAAGAATCATATAAAATAAATAATATATGGTTGTAGCATCCAAATATTCATTACTAAGTTAGTAATAGTAGGATGGTGGAAATACGAATCAATTTGATTCAAATGTACTGATGGTAGGAAAACTCAAAATTGTAAAAGAAAGACTAAATGAACTGGGGATCAAGACTAAATGAATTGGGGATCATCCTAGATTTGGAAGCATAATCACACAAATAATGTACATGAATACTTGCCTATATTCAAAGATAAATTAGAGACTAACAATATGACAACCAATCATAGGTGCAAGAGAGACCAAAAAACTAGTTGATCTCTAGAAACAAGAAGTTTTTTGGGAACAAAAATCAATAGCAACATGGACAACAAGGGATTGAAATACAAGTTTTTTCATAAAAATAAAATAAAATGGAGACATATTGATAATATTTTTTGGGGATAGAAATAAATAGCAACATGGATAGTAGGAGATTTAAATTCAAATGTTTTGCATAAAACTGCAATAAAATGGAAACATGTCAAATCCCTTGATTACAGAGTGGTGGACAAGACACACAACACTGATCACACAATTTTTGAAATACCTCTTGAAAGAATAAAAATATGATAGATATGAGGGATAGTGTCTTGGCATTTCTCTTATCCAAGTTTGATTTCCTTTTCAATTATGGGATCAAATGTCTCACCAAAACATGCAAGTAATGACTATCAAGGGAAGCAAATAAACCTATAAGACTGGTTTGCTATAATTTTGGGAGTATAATTGTTATGCTTGGTTTGAATTCCTTGTAAAGGTTAAATATTCCTTCATTTGATATACATCTAAAAATTGGCTAGTAAATAAAACTTGGCATAAAAATTCTACCTCACTTTAGTAGGAGTTTCCTTTGTTGTTGCTCTAACAAGGCAAGAAGAGCATTGTCAAAGAAAGTATAACATGCTAATGAAAAGAAGATTTTGGATTTTTCCCATTTTATTTGTTAGATTTTTTTACCATGGTAATATTTTAAAGCCTATTCATAACATTGTGCCTTTGAAGACACCATTGCATATTTATTACATTGTTTTACTTAAAATCTAACAATCTAACATTATTCCTTTTTTCCTTACCTTCATCTCCCTTTCAATGGTATCTTGTTCATGGGGTAATAAAGAAGAAAATAAAGCTATGTTTTACATGCACCAAAGTGTGAAAGGGCCCAACACTACAACTATACTATTTGTAGGAGTAAATGGAACATCTTCAAATCTATTGGGCTTTAGAATCATGCTAGTTATAGGCAGTCTTTAACTAAAATGTTAGAGCACTCCTCCAACATTATTGGAAGGGCCAAAGGATTATAGACTAATTCATATGTGAAGGGCAGTTCCATCTACATAGTATTATTTGTTGTGTTTGAGATAAAGCATTATAATTGAAATAGAAGCATGTTAGAAATGTAGAGGATAGATCCCTTCATGAGGAGCTCTAGAACAGAGGTGTTTATGGTTCAAGCTTCAAATGAATGTTTAGTTTCTAATCTAAAAGCCTAGAGATACTAAAATCTATAGAGATACTAAAATATTTAGAGATACTAAAATATCTAGAGATACTAAAATCTCTAGAGATACTAAAATCTCTAGTTGAGGCTTAAGGAACTAGTTGTACCAAGAACCAATAGCATGATTGGGAAGCTTTGGCATTCTATGAAACTGAGGGAAATACTAGTATGTGGAATCCCAACATGATCAGGGAATTATTATAGACTCTTCTAGAGTGCAACATTGATTTCCATGTTTTTAGTATTTATATTCTATGATGCAATAGACTAATCCTTTAAACCAGATGCATTGTCAAACCTAACAGTTCAAGGTATTTCAAGGAAATTTTAATCTCATTAAGTCAGGTCATGAGAAACAAGGGCCACATCAATATATACTATTGGGAATTATTGTATACTTCTTTAGAGTTTAAGATTGATTTCTATGATTTTAAAATTTATCTTCATCCATCCATTAGACTACTTTGTCAAATTGGTTGCATTGTTGTAGTTCAACATATTAGGAGAAAAAATTAATTTCATTAAGCCAGGTCATAAGAAAGAAGGGTAACATCATTATAAATAATTAGGAATTATTGAAAACTTCTCTAGAGTTCAACATTGATTTGTATGATTTTAATATTTATCTTTATCCATTTAATAGAATTCTAAAACCCTGATTGCTCAATTTCAATCTCTAAATTAAAAAATGTTTTAATTAATTAACAAATTACAATCTCTAATCTTAAAGAACATACAAAATTATGCATAAATTTATATATAATTCCTTTTCACTACAATCTTCTATTTCACTTGTGTTTAGAGGTCAGAGGGGTGAATTAATGTGAAGGTAATAATAGATGTAAGCGAATTTAAGAGGGTGAGGCCCACTCTTAAACTACCTTCACATTACAATATTAAAGTGAAAACATTAAATAAATGCTACAACCAGCACATGATGGCACCAAAATTGTTTATTTATGGGAAACCAAATTGAAAATAGTCATATTACAGTATTATCTAACACTTTTATCATAAAATTATCAACCAACGTATGATGGCACTACCATGATGAAACTAAGCATGAAACATATGGCTAAGGATCACAAAAAAATCATATCATATTATTATAAAGCATTCTTATTAATCAAATTTAACCAACAAAGTATAATTATAGATTTGTATCAAAATAGATCTAAATCATCAAAGATCTATTTAACTCAATAATGAATTTATGAAAATAGTTTAAATTAACATTAATCAAATTTAACTAACAAAATATAATTATATATTTAAATTATAATTAATTAAATTTTACCTGGATCTAATTTATCAAAGATTTATTTAGGTCAATAAAAAACTTCCCAAAATTCATATAATTATAGATTTAAGTTATTTCTAATCAAATTTTACCACCAAAATAAATTTAAGTTATCAAAGATCCATTTAACTTATGATAATAGCCTAAAATAACACAAAATACATATACTTATAAATTTAAGTTATTATTAATCAAACTTTATGAGAATAACTTAAATTAACACAATATACACATAATTATAGATTTAAGTTATTATTAATCAAAATTTATTTTAAAAAATTCACAAATACTTTACATGCAGAATTACAACTCTAAAAAAAACTTATTTATTATCAATTCCTCCTCATTTGACACTCTCTTCCCATACTGGAAAAAACCCTTTCCTCTTTCCAATTTCCCCCATTCCACCTATTCCACACTAGTCAGATTTTGTTCTGCACCTATCATCTCTTTCCAATTCCTCCCATTCCACCCATTTCACATTACTCATATTTTTCCATATACTTATCATCATATTTATTTCCACCCATTCTACACTACTTATATTTTTCCATACACTTATCATCATCTTTCCAATCCCCCTCCCCCCCCCCCCCCCGCCATTCACCCCTTCAAAACCCATAGTGCTACTTAACTAACTTTAAAACTAAATAAACCCCAACCATTATTCTTATAACTGGTGACAATCTAATACATAACATTTATTTTATATAAAAATATTTTATTTTAGTGTTCTTATGGGACCAATGTGGAATAATAATATGGATTTAGAAAATTAAAATGTATGGCTTCCTTAATATTAAAAATTATGAATAAAGTAAACTTTTTACCCTCTTTCTCATTAATTGAAATGCCAGTTTTGGAAAGTTTTGTATATGTGATATTGAGAGAATATTAACACCTGTTAAGCATAGGCTTATACTAAGAGGGGGGAGTGAATCAGTATAAGATAATCCTTTAATCTTTTTTACATTTAATCAACCAAAACAACCATAAAAACTTCAAGATCTAGAAATTAATAACACAAGAGAACACATGATTTACATGAAAACCCTTTCGAGAGAAAATAATGGCAAGATATTAATTATATATATATATATATATATATATATATATATATATATATATCTTTTACAATGTTCATAGGGACCAACCTACTGGAGACACCAATCCCTGAACCAAGCACCAACTCAATCAATTTGTGAGCACCCACCCATTGGAGACACTGATCCCCTTCACTAAGCACCAACCCAACCAATTCATGAGCACCAACCCATAGGAGCACCAACCCCTAGACTATGAGGCACTGACCCCAAACCAAATTGATTTCACCATATGTGATTGCTTCTTCAATCGAATGATGGCTTTTCTTCCCTTACACTTTTTCTCTCTCTAATTTTCTTATATAATTTATGCTCTCCTCTCTTTCATAATTCTCATATGATATTATTCATTAAAATAAAACTTCCCTTCACACTTATTTTTTTTAAGAGATATTCTATTTCATTTTTTGCTCTTCCTTCTTTGTCACACTTATATGATCTTCAATCAAATCAAATGCTTGTAATACTTCCACATCTCTTCTCCCTTATATATCATTTAAAAGGATGTGTCCCATCCAAGATTCACCTCTTCACCAAAAGATGTGACCATTGACATTTCCATTGACATTTTCATTGACAATTCCATTAACAATTCCATTAACATTTCCATCGACATTTCCATTCACTTCCAAAAATAATTCTGTTCACTTCCAGCAACACTTCCATTCACTTCTGGAAAGAATTCCATTCACTTCTTGAAATAATTCCATTCACTTCCAAACACTTCCATTTACTTCCAGCAACAATTCCATTTGACATTTCCATTCATATCCATTAAAATTCCTTTGACATCAATGACAATTATTCCAACAATCTCCCCTTTTGTCATTGATGGAAATCCCCATGAATTAGTATATTAACTTCCCCTTATTGTGGTTTTCCTCCTTTGCTTCCCCTATCTTCAATTCTCCCACTTTGACATCAATGGTAAAGGGTCTCTATAGCTATCACCTTGTCTCTTCACTCTAATTTCAATTAATGCTACTGAAGAAAACTTGACCAAATGCTTACCTTTTGAGTGATTGGTTTGTTGTTTTCCAACTTGACCTATTTCTCATTAGCTTGACACCTGAATCTATAGATCTCCATCAACTCTTGATCTTACCTGAACCCATTCATACCTTGTCACTTGATCCTTGGACCTAACCTTGATGATTTCTTGTTGAAAGATCTCCTTTTGGTTAGTCCAAATTGAAGCTTACCTCACTTTAGACTCATTCTCCCCCTTTGTTCATGCATGATTATCATCAAGCTTCTTAAATAAATTAAGTTATCTCCCCCTAACTCCATGTTCCATCTAGATCATGACATATTTAATAGGTCTCCTCAATCAACTAGGTCTGTAGACAACTCTTCAAACACTATTGACATATAGTCAATACCCTTAGGGGAACACCAATAGGTCTCACATCTTCATTAGGTCTAACAGAGACCTAAAAATAATAATTTTATCTCCTCAATGGACCACCAATGAGACTTTATGGCCCATCTGACCTTACCAATGATCCAAATCCTATCAAACACTTTATTGCCAACTTCCATAAACCTCCTCCATGCTTTAGATAATTTCAAATCATTTTCTTTCATTATGAAGGCACCATTAGCCCTCATGCTACTAATAGGTCTCATGGATACCTAATCAACATGGATCCACTCCTTCTCACTTACCTAATCAACATGGATCCACTCCTTCTCACTTATTGTTGACCTTTTGAGCATGTTTTTGTTATTCAGATCACTTATTATATATATCTTTTACAATGTTCATAGGGACCAACCTACTGGAGACACCAATCCCTGAACCAAGCACCAACTCAATCAATTTGTGAGCACCCACCCATTGGAGACATTGATCCCCTTCACTAAGCACCAACCCAACCAATTCATGAGCACCAACCCATAGGAGCACCAACCCCTAGACTATGAGTCACTGACCCCGAACCAAATTGATTTCCCCATATGTGATTGCTTCTTCAATCGAATGATGGCTTTTCTTCCCTTACACTTTTTCTCTCTCTAATTTTCTTATATAATTTATGCTCTCTTCTCTTTCATAATTCTCATATGATATTATTCATTAAAATAAAACATCCCTTCACACTTATTTTTTTAAGAGATATTCTATTTCATTTTTTGCTCTTCCTCTCTTCCTTCTTTGTCACACTTATATGATCTTCAATCAAATCAAATGCTTGTAATACTTCCACATCTCTTCTCCCTTATATATCCTTTAAAAGGATGTGTCCCATCCAAGATTCACCTCTTCACCAAAATATGTGACCATTGACATTTCCATTGACATTTTCATTGACAATTCCATTAACAATTCCATTAACATTTCCATCGACATTTCCATTCACTTCCAAAAATAATTCTGTTCACTTCCAGCAACACTTCCATTCACTTCTGGAAAGAATTCCATTCACTTCTTGAAATAATTCCATTCACTTCCAAACACTTCCATTTACTTCCATCAATAATTCCATTTGACATTTCCATTCATATCCATTAAAATTCCTTTGACATCAATGACAATTATTCCAACAATCTCCCCTTTTGTCATTGAAGGCAATCCCCATGAATTAGTATATTAACTTCCCCTTATTGTGGTTTTCCTCCTTTGCTTCCCCTATCTTCAATTCTCCCACTTTGACATCAATGGTAAAGGGTCTCTATAGCTATCACCTTGTCTCTTCACTCTAATTTCAATTAATGCTACTGAAGAAAACTTGACCAAATGCTTACCTTTTGAGTGATTGGTTTGTTGTTTTTCAACTTGACCTATTTCTCATTAGCTTGACACCTGACTCTATAGATCTCCATCAGCTCTTGATCTTACCTGAACCCATTCATACCTTGTCACTTGATCCTTGGACCTAACCTTGATGATTTCTTGTTGAAAGATCTCCTTTTGGTTAGTCCAAATTGAATCTTACCTCACTTTAGACTCATTCTCCCCCTTTGTTCATGCATGATTCTCATCAAGCTTCTTAAATAAATTATGTTATCTCCCCCTAACTCCATGTTCCATCTAGATCATGACATATTTAATAGGTCTCCTCAACCAACTAGGTCTGTAGACAACTCTTCAAACACTATTTACATATAGTCAATACCCTTAGGGGAACACCGATAGGTCTCACATCTTCATTAGGTCTAACAGAGACCTAAAAATAATAATTTTATCTCCTCAATGGACCACCAATGAGACTTTATGGCCCATCTGACCTTACCAATGATCCAAATCCTATCAAACACTTTATTGCCAACTTCCATAAACCTCCTCCATGATTTAGATAATTTCAAATCATTTTCTTTCATTATGAAGGCACCATTAGCCCTCATGCTACTAATAGGTCTCATGGAGACCTAATCACCATGGATCCACTCCTTCTCACTTACCTAATCAACATGGATCCACTCCTTCTCACTTATTACTGACCTTTTGAGTCAATAAGACCACCTCAGATAGGTATAAACAACTTCACAACATGGAAAAGCAAATTCCTCATAACATCAACCTACTACTGATCTGAATATCAAAAAACATGCTCAAAGAATCTAGACTTACTTGAAATCATGTTGATAAGATCTCTCAAGAAAATACATCATATCAATCTACCTCAAACTGATATACAAATTAATCTATCAACTCACCTTCATGACTTTCTTGTCATGTAACATAGCCAAGACCCAACATGCATCCACCATGCTTCCTTTTTTCTGTAAAGTGGCTCCTTGAAGCCTAGAAGAGAAACCCCACACAAATGGTCCTAGAACAAATTGAACCCAAGATATGCCCACAATTCCCTTATTAATTCCTTGATCCTCTTGCATCCATGAGACTAATTCATTCTCTCTTAGAATCCATTTAGGCATGTCTAACTTCTTTGACTCACTAACCTCAAAATCCATGATGTTGTTCATTTTCTCAACTCTTTCAACTGTCTTACCTTCCAACACACTATCATTAGAAACTAATAATAGGGAATCTTAACAAGGCTCATGCTCAATTGTAAAAAGAGATTCTCTTTGATTTGCAGGCTATTTAGGACTAGTATTCACTATTTTTTCTACAACACCTAATAACAAGAGTTTCACATAGTTCTTCCTATCTGATTCTTTCTCTACTATAGAAAGTAATCCATTCTCACTCTTAGAATCAATATGATCAACCTTTACTATCTTAGGTCTCAAAACCTGAGTTTGGCCCTTCTCAAATCTTCTAAGGCCTCCATAGCATTTGACATACCTGAATATCTCTTTACTCCACTTGGACATAATTTAGAAATATGGCCAACCTTATGACACCAAAAACAAGCAACATTTCTCATACCTTTTGCTTGAAGGTGACTAATATCTCTCTTTGATAGATTGCTTCTCCTCAAATAGTCTCTTGCCCTATGTCTAACATGATGAAAAAAAAATGGCCATGAAAAGAATTGGAAAACCTGAAAGCATTGGGCTGCCTAATTGGCTTCTTTAAATTTCCCTTAAAAATTGAATCCTTCTCACATTGGACTAATATCTCATGATCTTTCTCAACCTTGATTATGAGCCTTTCCTGCTTATCTTTCAAAGAACCTAACTCAGTCTTCAACTGATTACACTCTTCTTCTCTTGATTTCAAACTTGAATATGCAACCTTTAGCTAATTCTTAAGACCCTAAATAGACATCTTATATTATTTTTCTTCTAAATCCAACTTAGAATCCAAGATATATACGCTCTCCTTAAGATCCTTGACCACAAATTTCAACTCTTAATTCTCCTTCCTTAGTTGCTTGGCCATCTTTTGCTTTTGGTATCTACCTTCTAGTGGTTAGATTGACTCTAAAGGAATCACTCTGATACCAATTGTTAAGCACAAGCTTATACTAAGAGGGGGGTGAATCAGTATTTGCTAATCCTTCAATATTTTTTACATTTAATCAACCATAACAACCATAAACATTTAAGATCTAGAAATTAATAACACAAGAGAACACATAATTTATGTAGAAACCCTTTCGAGAAAAAACCATGGAAAAATATTACTTATATATATATATATATATATATATATATATATATATATATATATATATATAAATCTTTTACAATGTTCATAGGCACCAACTTAATGGAGACACCAATTTCCGAACCAAGCACCAACTCAATCTATTTTTGAGCATGCACCCACTGGAGACACCAATCCCCTTAACCAAGTACCAACCTAACCAATTCATGAGCACCAACCCATAGGAGCACCAACACCTATACTACGAGGCATCGATCCCAAGCCAAATCGATTCCACTATCTGTGATTGCTTCTTCAATCAAATGATGGCTTTGCTTCTCTTACACTTTTTCTCTCACTATTTGCTTATATAATTTTTTCTCTCCCCTCTTTCATAATTCTCAAATGGTATTATTCATTAAAATAAAACTTCCCTTCACACTTCTTTTCTTAAGAGATATTCTATTTCATTTTCCACTCTTCTCTCTTCCTTCTCTGTCACACTTATGTGATCTTCAATCAAATCGAATGCTTGTAATACTTCCACATCTCTTCTCCCTTATATAGCCTTTAAAAGGATGTGTCCCATCCAAGATGCACCTCTTCACCAAAATATGTGACCGTTGACATTTTTATTGACATTTTCGTTAATAATTCTATTAACATTTCTATCAAAATTACCATTCACTTCTGGCAATAATTCCATTCACTTCTAGCAACAATTCCATTCACTTCTAGTAACAATTCCATTCACTTCTGAACACTTTCATTTACTTCTGGTAACAATTCAATTTGACATTTCCATTCATATCCATTACAATTCCTTTGACATCAATAAAAATTATTCTAATAACACCATGCATAATTGATCACATCTCTCCCTCCAAGAAGAAACAACATAAAATGCACAGACTAAAACATTAAGAGATAAGCTTGGGAAATCAGATTTTTCACACTATCATTTTGTCAAATTTCCAAAATGGATTAACCCCCCTCTGCAAAATTACTTCCCTCATTAATATATGGGTAATAAACTATCACTGTCAATTGAATTTTTTTCTTTTTCCTCCCCCTCTTCCAGTGGACATTTATATCAAAATGTAAGCATAGCATTCCTTTTCCAGCCCATTTAAGAATATAACAAAAGAATATAATATCTTAATAACATTAATAAAAAAAATATCATTAAAATAATACATATTATCTATGGTACTAATGATAATTATTATATTCAATAATATTCATGATAATTGAAAGTATCAGTACAATTTTTTTTCAAATTTCTAATCTCATATTTGAATATTGAGTCATAACCTCATATATAACTCTCTATAGGTGGCGTCACCTAGTTTATTCAATTAGGAAGTGCAAGAATTTGAGATAAATATTGAATGCCCCATTTCACACCACCTCCATCTATACATAAAATAAGATTTAATGCCTATCAATGAAGCTTGAGAAGAGTCCCTAGCCATGTAGGATTTTGTATGCCTTTAATAAAGTATTTAATGCCTTTAATATGATAGCAAAGGAGGTTTGGTATTATTTATACCCACTAATAAACAAATAAAAATTTAATTGTGATTGTTTAAAACAGTAAGTTAAATATTAAACATTAGTAGATTCAAAAAACTTATCTTACATTAATACAAATCGAGCACTGAATTCATTCATAATTGATAATTTTGGATTAATATAGATAACTCGGTTACAATTTAATTCACAAAACACATACTAAATTATGATTTTTGGTTTTATAGTTAAATACCTCAAGTGACAACTCCACCTAAATTCTTTTAATACTAAAACAAATATTGTTATAAGATTAAGAACACCTAAAAATCCATAGAACATCTATAACCTTATCTTTATTGGATATTAGAAAGAAAAAATTATTTAAATTGAGGTCACATACCAAATTATGATCTTAGTTTTATAATTAGGGACCTCAAGAGACAACTCCACCCAAGTTGCTTGAATACTAAAAAAAATCTTATTATAAGATGCACAACAACACAGAATGAGAGAAACCACATAAAACACAAAATGCAACCAAATTTCCCATCTATTTCAAAGCAAAATTAATTTAAAGTCTAAAACCAAAAATGTTGAGAAACTTAAATTTAACATGGTAATGGCAGATCAACCACTGAAAGGTGAAAGTGAGAAAGCCACATTAAAATTTGTAAAAGTAGGCATTGTCCCTACACAATAAATAACACAACACAATCAACTATAATTTAACATTAGCATTTGCCTAGATGGTGAAAGGAACATCCAAAGGGTTGTAATTTTTTATTTTTTGGTGATAATATATTGGTAATATGAATGAATAGAAGCAATAAGATAGACTCTGGGACCTTAATATCTTGTCCCCACATTAGTAACATTGCATCATGTAACAAACAATGTCATATTTAGACAAGCTAAATTTTATTTTTTCCATTATGAGATCATAATCTGCTTAAATCCTAAAATGTTTGATAAATATGTACTATTATGCTAGGTGGTATGTTTTATTATTCATATAGTGAACAAATTTAATCTTACACCACTTGTCAATGGTTTCAATCCCACTGTCAATAGTCATATTCCTATTCCTTGTAGCCATACAAATGCATCATTAACATTAAGTGGAAAATTCTAATGTCAATCAAAATAAATTATAGATGCATCTTCATTAAAGACTCTCATAGGAAAGACCACCACCACATCATTAATCCTTTGGAGTCTATGGGGAATTTCATGTAATAAAGCTTGCAGGTTTGTCCACATCAAAATCTTATGAGTGAAATCTATTGATTTAAATTTATATAGGTAGAAAATAATGTTGCATTTGGACAAGCTGTATTTAATGTTTTCCATTATGAGGCCTTATTCTATCCAAATCTCAAAACATTAGAGCTTAAATTACTGACATAGCCTAATCCATATGACTTATAACATGATTTACTACCAACAAGATATAAAATAACATATAAATCATTCCATATGTCCTCCCTATGACTAATTAATGACATATTGATAGATCTATAACTTATAAACCCTTTTTCAATCTCCCATGTTCCTAGACATAATTTTTTTATCATTATCATTTACATATTAGATTCATTCATGTGCATTGACACTTAACTTTTACTTTAATTTTAAAAAAATCATAAATTAGAACCTTGTGTAAGTGTATGAATCTTAGTCATAATAAACAAATTTAAGACTTTACATGTCCTTCACCCATTTTAGAGGCATCTATAGACTACACAGAGTAGGCATCTTTAATTGGTCATTTTCTATTGTCAAGAGTGGACGAAGGTATCATGAGAGCTGATTACTTTCATTTGTATCATTGATAATAATTGCATCTCTAGAGATGATTTTATGCCTCTACCTTGTATTTTTCATTGCACGTTTTCAATTTCATACTCATGTCAAATAAAAGTCTCTTTGAACATACCCTTCTTTTTTCATCTCCTAATTATGTCCTTATATGCATAGAATATTATGTTGTCCATTTGAATTACCTCATTTGATATTGAAATTACTTAAGCCACCTTCTCCTCTAGACTAGTCATTTCAAACTCATAGCTTAGGTGAACTCTCAAGAACTTCATTATTTTGTCTTGTGAGAAATAAATCAATATTTTCACTAGGTTAAATCTATATCAAACCTAGGATGATTTTAAAAAATTATCTAAGGATTACATGAAAGAGTGTAAACTAATATTTGTTTCTCATGTGAAACCCATGACTGCTGACCTTGTTTGTAGGGGAAGGTCAAAGCCATATAGAATAAGTGATGAAACATTTCAAGGTGAGGTGGATGGTGATGGTGATGGGAAATGATAGGGTATTTCAAATGATAGACTTGAAGAAGCCCAACTAGACACACATTCAAAGTTCAGTGACATGTCACATATTTGAATGTAATATGTAGATTCCACTAAATGGTTTAAGTTAATTAATACATGGTTGAAGCAAACATCATCTCAATGAAAATATATGTATCTTTGAGGTACTTTTTAACCATATATAGTCATGATGACCATATTTTTAGAGTGTTTTGTTATGTCAAAGAGTTTGATAATGTTCCTTCAAAATCCTTTTTGTTCAAATTGTGCATGACTATGTTGCAAGGGATCAGACTACCATAGTTCTTGGAGAGAGCATGTGAAAATTGGTGAGGATTCGAACCCTTATCCAACAAACTATCTAATTTTTTTGAGCTTATGGTCCTCCCCAAAATTGTATCTTTATTTTATTCACCAAATAAAGAGAAATAAATACTATTGTTATGAATATAATAACTATTGTTAATGTTATGAAAATGAGAATAAAAAATATCGTAAATATCTATATCCATATCTATTTTCATATGACATCATGCATCACTTAATTAGATTATATAATAGGCATCGCTCATTGAAGAAACATTTTTTATTTTTTGTCTAATTGGTTTTAGAGTCATCTAATTAGGTTTTATTTAGTTAACATAGTTAGATTTTTTGTCAATTTAGTTTTGGACTTGTCTAAATTGACACATGGTTCATTCTCTATGTTTTTAAAAGATTCATTAGATATCCAACACATATTTCAATCATGTATTGGGTAATTAAAATAGTTCAGTGCAAGCTATAGATTGCATTTTTAGATGTGACCTATCATTGAACTTTCTATGTGTATTTTATTAGGTTTCTTTGAGCCTCTCATTGAAATATCCATCATTTCCCCTAACCATCACCATCCAAGTCATTTTAGTATCTTTGACCACTTACATTTTTTTTTATGGGCTTGCCCTTCCCCATCAGTTGACCATTTCTCAAGTTCACCATAAAATAAAATGTCTCCTCTCCACATAACACATTACCACACCATATGAAGATAAACACAACCTATTTTTTCATTTCCACCTTCATAAAAAAATATTAGTTTTTTTATTTCCTAATGCTTTGCCAATAAAGTTTAAGATAGGTTCAGTAGTCATGAGTTTTGAGTGTGATATGACTATCAATTTACTCTCTTTTGATTTTAACATACCCACTTTACAAAAACATAAATTTACATGTGTTCCAATGTGACTTGAACTTTTGGGGAAACTACTAGTTTCAACCCTTATCACACACCATGGCAACAAAATAAGAAGTTTCATTCAACCTTAAAATATGTAACATCTTGATTGGGATCTACCTAAAAATACATTATTATTTTTAAATAACATATACTTTAAATAGATTACACCATGAGAATATAATTATAAATCATATAAGATACTTTAAGTGTGATATCTTTAAATGAATCATATTTCACCATACATCACTAATCAATATCATCATAAGAAACACATCATAATACAAACATAGAAATTGATTACATATAACCAACCATGATTGGTATAATATACAACCACTACTATCAATCCACAATAAATAAGTAATTATAGCTCTTCATGATAATGCTTTCAATAATAAATATAATATAATACATTATACATAAATAAGATACATGGATCTTTGGATTATGAGTTCCCTAGACTCTACAATATTTGTGGCAATCTCAAGTGTCACCACAAAAGTAGTACTTTTGTGAGGAGGGAGATCATCATCCAAGCACTTTTCCACACAAACCATAGACCAATGATCCCCCACATTAATCACATCAGGGAATATCCCTCCCTTCATGGATGAGTAAATAGTGATGTCACATGAATCCAATGAGAAAAGTAAGTACATGTGTGATGTGACTAGAAATTGATTCACAATCGGATATACTTCTCTTGATCAAAATGAACAAGGAGAGTTACCATGGACCTATACTTTCTACTTCATTTAAATGTCAACCTGAGGATGTAGACTTGATAGGAGGACATCACTATAATTGTACACTCAATCTTTGAATTTGACCTTTTGCTAAATTTTATCTAAGATGTTGGAATTACGTAGTAAACGAAATGCTATAAATTAATCATAAACATAATACTAAATGATTATACATTGGAAGCTTCCTTAAACAAATATAAGGAAGAATATAAATCACACAATGTAGAATTAAAACATACAATGCATAAATAAATGCTTAATGCATAAAATAAATCAAATAACATGCTTAATTAAACTGTGTTGGATTATTGTTTTAAGGCTTCGAAAAGGGTCCTTCCTCATTTCATCTTCTAGTTTCATTCCTTCCTCTCACAATGCTTAATTGAAATAAAAAATGCTTGTTCATATTAATCAAACATGTAGTAATGAATTGCTATAGAAAATTACAATAATGGTTGCTTGACAAAATGTAATTATGATAATATTTAATAAACATCTACTACATCTTAACTCTGCTGATACATATTTATATACTACAGAGGAGATTATTTTATACAAAACAATATATATTCAATTCTAAAGAACATTCAATTTAGGATAACCCAAATTGTCTCCTTTTGCTAAATTTATCTTTCATGTGTATTCTACAATATTATTGCAAGACAAACAAAACTATTTAACTCTTCAACTACTTCCTTGTTGGGTTTCATGAAGGTTATAGTTGTTTCTATGAGTCGGTTGGAAGAGAATCAAAATATGTTCATCCATGACTTTGGTCATGTAGTGGCTACAATATGGTCTGTATAATGAGATTCCTTTATTTTATAATGTTCTGTGCTATATACCTATTTCTCCAAAATATCATTAAAACACATCATAGAAAATGTCCTAAAGAAAAAGATAATTATCACATATTTAATTCTAATACATAACTCTAACTATTTGAAAGAGTTTGAAAACAAAATGCAATTGTCTTTTAAGGAAGGAACAATATGGAAAAGTGTTCAAAATAATGGAAAATAAGTGTGATGGATGAGGACAAGAAATAGGACATTTTTGGGGCTCATCACACCCCCTACTTAAGATCTTGCTCGACCTTAAGAAACAAGCTTGTTCATTCCCATTTCACAAAGAACTCTAAAATTCATGGAATATATAGCACCACTAGAAAGGTAAGCATAAAATCCCCACCTTTGTTTAAATAGTTGCCAAATTTTGACTTCTCTAGCTTCATTAGATGGAGCTTTATCCTACTAATCAGGAAGATGATACTAGAACATAGGAGACTAGAATTTGAGGTTCAGCAACTGAGATCCCATTTCACCTACAAGAAGTATGAATTTGGTTATTCTATTGAATGTTGCTTTCAATTTGAAAAGGGAATATGTCTCCCTCTTCCTTAGTGTAGTGGTGAGCTCATTCCATCATTTAGTGCAGTATTATATTGTATTAGGACTAGTAGAAGTTCTCAATCCTAAGTAAAAAATATTGGGCTTCATCACATTTCTTAGAAAACCAAGCTCTGACTTCCTTTTTCAACATGATATTATCCCATTATATTAATACAACATCAGGTGCTATTGATTCTCTTCTGATGAGTAGATGGCTTTCATTCTCATTTTCCCTATATTTAGCTACTTCTCTTCCTCTTCCTTTCTCATTCAATAAATATGATGAAAATGCACGTAGTTGGACATCTCTAATATATAGATTAGGTTTCCACTCTCTGTCATAAGGAATAACATAATTATGATGGTAGAACTTCCATATTTGTGCTTATTCTTCTTGTGAAATTTTTATATAGATATAAAAGGAGAGGGGATTAATGAATTCATGATTCATGTCATAATCAATTCACATAAATTTTAACTTATGTCATTACTCCTCAAGGTAGGCTAAATAAACTCTTGTAGGAGGCCTATAGTCTAAGATTTTTTGGGTAAGACTAGCCATATCTTCAATTTTATGCTTTAATATGGTTATTCTTTATTCCTTCAACTTATTATTTTTTTTCAATTTCTTATTTTTTTTCTAAATTTTAGACTGACTATCCATCCAATTCATCAATTTAGAAGATATTACAAATGAATAATGATACCTAACTTATTGGGTAATTGTAGGTTATTTTTATTGATTTACCTCTATATAAGGTTGTGAAAGAATGACTGTAGGATGGTATTTAGTAGAGGGTTATAGTTAATAAGATGCTAAAAAAAGTGTATCAAGTCATCCTCCAAGATGATCCTGTAACTACTTTCTTAATCACTCAATTTATTGTAGGGCTTGTTCAAGAGTGGGAAATTTCATTTTTTTACAATAGGTTACTCCAATTACTCTGCTTCTTCCTGCATTAGTTCCTGATGTTTCTATTCAAAACTACTCTCAACTTATTCAACTTATTTCTAAATTGGTTCCTCATAAAACTATTCAAAACTGTGTTCAACTTGTTCTACTTCTTCCTGATTGAATTTTGTAGAACATTCTTCCATGTTTGTTTCAGCCTCTAGAGATTCATCACTACTAGTAGTTTGTTCTTCACCATATTCTTTATTAATTTCAATAATATAATAAGGTTTAGTTCTCATTTTTCTTCTCAATATGTGATATTTATGAGGATTAGAGGTTACCTTCACTTTTTTAGGAGAAGGTAGAAGTTCCTCCTCATACTCTTTTAAATCATGTTAGATAATGAGTTTCTTCCTCTTTCTAGATTCCCTACCTATGGAATTCATTTCTTCAATCCTTGTTTAGGTTATTTTGTATTTATAGTAATATCTTATTCTACAAGTTATTTTATGGATATAGGAATTTCTCCTTATGCAGGTTCTTATGGAGCTATCGAAGGTTTTCTAATGTAGAAATGTTTCTTCTAATCTATGTACCTCTACCTCTATTTCCAACTCTATTTCATTTCCTTATCTATCACTATTTTCTCTTTTTGTTACTTGGAGAAATTCTTCCCAACTTATGTTGGGTCTAGTTCTGTACAAATTGTCTTGAATAATCAATTGGATTAAATAATGATGGGAAAGAGCTTTAGAATTACCTCTTTGAAATGTCTCTACCATTTTGGTGATCATGTCGAACAAAACATTTGGTATATTAATCTCTATACCATTCTATAAATGATTCATGAATTTAAAGTGAACGTCATGCAACATAGAATACCTCCCTTCACAAGTGAAATATTGGTAGATGAATTCAATAGCTTTGGCACATCTTGCCGATAAAGATAATCGTGTAGTGCCCTAATTTGAAGTTTCCAAGACTTTATTTCCTTTGATGAACTTTCATCTTTCTACCTCAGCATCAAATTTATCTTTCCATGCCTCCCCTATTATTGGTAATATTGTTACTCTACTAATGATGGTCTCTATCAGCTTTATGTCTATTCGTCTTACTGTTACTAGGTTGTTATGCAATGAACCAATGAATTCTTCTACAATTCTATTATCCAGGGCCTGTATCTTCTCAAAATATTATGCCCATCCTACATTTTAGAATAGGGATAGGATGTATGGGTTATTGTGTAGAGGAGTGATATCAAGAAGTTCATGTTTCAACAAATCCCCTTCCATATTATGAGATAAAATTTGAGTTATAGGCTATGTTATTACAGTAAGGGTTTTGGCTATGGCAGAATGTTTTGTGACTTTTGCTTGGAAGCAAAAAAAATTGTTTGAATATGTAAAATATCACCCCCCCAACTTAAACTATCACTTATCCTATAGGGATGAAGTTGACATGCACAAAATAGCTCATGGTAAAATGGAGTGATAGCAACAACATGTAAATGGTCACACCAATTAGTGAAGGAGAAGATATGGTGAGTTGGCATGATAAGGAGAGGATATGATAGTGTTTTAATAACATTATTTCCCATCATATTTAAAAATAATTAAAATGTATGACATGAAATAAAATATAAAAATAATTAACTTGTGACTTGTAGGAATATCTTTCATTAATGTACAAATAATGACTTGAAGTGGTGGTCTGGCATGCGTTGTCATGTGATTGGAAGAAAAATGATTTATGAGAATGGAAAGTAGGATATAATGATAAGAATGCTTCCTATATCAAGAAATGTTTCCTATAGAAACAAGTTTTATCTGGAAGCAACAAGTTATATTTTGTGGTCATAAGTTTTTATCTTATAATGACACATTTTTCATCCTATAGCAAAGAGGAAAATATATTTATACTCCAAGGGAATGAATTTGTATGTAAAATCAAATGAAAACAAAAATTTAATTGTATTAGTGCCTCTCTCTCTCTCTCTAATGAATATTAATTAGCCAGTGACCTGGTATTTTGAGACATCCATCAGCAATGCTCAAAGGTTTTTATTGCTGAATTTTTTGATTTTTTGGTTCAATCTCAACTGGAATGAAGGAATCTATGAGGTAGGATTTTATTCTACCTGAACCAAGTCATTGTGAATGACTTGTTCCTGGCTGTAGGAAGCTTTTATTCTTCTTATGAAATATTAGAGAGGGGTTGACAAAAATACCCTTCAACTATAAGAAAATGTTAATTTGCTTCATGAAGAAGAGATAGATGTTATTATTTAATAAGTTGACAAGTGATATTTTAATTGGATAATGGTTTCTCATATAGATTGATCCTATGGCCATTAACAAGTAGTCAGAACTGAACAAAGTCAATGGTCATGAGCTTGACAACTCCATTTTCAAAGATGTGTTTGATATCATAAGGCCTAAGCCATCTGGGCTATAAATTTCCTTTATGATCTTTGTATTTAGAGTCAAAAAGTAGTTCCCAATCACCGAGTTAAAAATTCTTAATCTTAATGTTCCTATCATGCCAAATCACATGTTGTCTTTTCACTATTTCAATAAGATAAAATGCATCATTTCTTAGTTCATCAAGTGCATTCAACTACATGATCCTATCTTGTTGAGCTTGGGAAATATCGAAGCCCAAATCAAGTGTTGTCATTAATGTTTTATTTTCAAACTCAATGGGCATAATAGGATTCTTACCATAACATAATTAATATAGAGTGAGACCAATTGTGATTTTCCAAGTGATTATGTAAGCCTATATTGCTTCTAGAAGATGAGTTGACCAATCATTTTTATGCAGACCAATAGTCTTAGTAAGGATATTTTTCAATTATCTATTTATCACTTCTACCTGACCATTTCATTGAGTATGGTAAGGGGTGTAGTTTTTGTGTCTAATTTCATATTCCTTTACCAAGGTGGCTATGAGGTCTGATGTGAACTGTGGGCCTTGGTCTATGATTATTTCTCTTGGTACTCCATAGCAGGTGAATATTTATTCATACAAGAACTCAACTACTTTCTCATCTCGGGCATGGGTTAAAGATTTAACCTCTACCCATTTTATGATAAAATTAGTGCACACCAATATATATTTATTGTTGTTGGATTTAGGATCAATGGGACCAACAAAATCTAGTGTCCATTTGTTAAAGGGTTCCAAAATTAGTTATGGCTATAATGGAATTTCATTAGAGTAAGTGCATTTTCCCATACAATTACATTGGACACATATGTGATGCCCCAACATAATCCCTTTATTCATAAGCATGTAACACTTTTCATTTCTCAAAGATAAGTGGTGGTCTTAATAGTGTTGAATAAATTTATCTAGGTTGGTCAGCGTTTCTTTGAATGTCTACCCATAGATGGTGAAATCATCCATGTATATTTCAACACAGTCATGGGAGAGATCAAAAAAAATATTAAAAATAGCCCTTTAAAAAATGGTTGGGGCATTACAAAGACCAAATGGCAAGACAACATAGGCATAGGTTCCCCAAGGGCAAGTAAAAATAGTATTATCTTGGTATTATGGAGCAATTCATATCTGATTATAACCACTATAGTCATTTAGGAAGGAAAAGTAAATTTTCCCTACTATTGTATCCAACATTTGATTAATTAATGGAAAGGGAAAGTGATCCTTCCTAGTAGCTATATTCAATTCTGAATAGTCAACACAAATAAGCCATTTGCTCCCTTTTTTAGGAAAAATGACCAAGGGAGAGACCCATTGGACACTCATTGAATTTAGCAAATAAATGACTACATGACTAAAAAATTTAGTCATAACAACTAAAAATGTCTAAATTCTACTAATTTTTTGCAACTCAGTTGTAAATGAGTAAATACATGACTAATTTGGTCATCAACTAAAAAATTATTTAATCATACAAATATAAATGACTAAATAGTTACACAAATAAAAATTAGATGAAACTCACAAAAATATTTTTGGTTGGAGTGTATTCATTTAATATTTCCTCATTTCATTAGTTGGTAATTGTCCTGCCACTGAGGCATTTTGGGTTATAGCAGTGACTTGCATGGGTGATAAAGCTTATTTGAAGAGGACCTAGAGACTTTTGAAAATGTGAACAAGGAATTTAGAGTTTGATACAAATAATTTGAAGTCAACGAGGCCCTCTATAGTGAATTCAGATTTGGGGATGCCCTCTATAGTGAATTCATATGTAATTCAAAATCCTCATTAAATTAAATCCAAAATCTATAGATTTTTGACTGGCAACATACATTAGTTACATAGGCAAATGAGTATTAGAACCATACAGGTAGTTTAGGGTTTAGGGGACTATTTTTTCATTAGTATTGATTCAAAAAATTATTATATATGGGGAGTCTATATTCATTCCATTCTATTACAAAAATTCTTAGTATTGATTAAAAAGTCATCCTGTTATAAAAAAATCCTATGGGTTTTATATTCATTTCAAAAATTTCTCCCTAGGGAAGCTAAAAATTCCTAGAGAGCTTTCCCAAGATCTTAGTTTCCTTCTTATAGGGTTGAAGGAAGCTACAAGATTTAGACCTTTCACATTCCAAAAAATTACTTTTCATATACCCACCCCTTAATATGACCTATTACCACATATACTTTTTGACAAGTCTTGAAAAACCCACCAAATATATTTTTAATACATATTGTAAAGCATAAAAACAAGAAAAAGACAAAATAGGAGGATGTCCAAGATTTATTGGTGCCATGTTGATGCCACCTTGATGCTCATTGCTCCTGTGCATACTTGGCCTGCTTATTCTTCAGTTGTCAAATATTGATTCTCCCATTAGTACACTATGAAATCCCTAGGCCACTTATATTATTGGATATAGAGTAGGTTGGCCTGGTGATATTTCCATCTTTGGTCTAGTAACACTTTAACATCAATGATTAAATTTCATATCCAACATCCAGAGCAATTACTCTATCCAAAATGACATTGAAATTGAGAATGTTTATGTTTTGATCTTTTTTCAAGAAATCAATGACTTGAGATACTATTTGACCATATTCACTTTTCCATGCATCAAAACCTTTTATATTTTTATCCTCTATCAAAATTGAAGGAATAAATTTGTGTTTAAAGTTAGCAAAGTAATCAATCTTTGCCTGCATTTTATGCCTCTCACCATTCACATACTAAAATTCATCTAAGATCACTTTCACTATCTTCTCTATTGGCTTGAGTGAGGCTGGAGCACTTGGATCTATTTGTATAAATTTGCACAAGATTATCAATATATGGTGTACAGGGTGTCATTTCTTGTATATCTGATCCAAAATAGAAATATTGATCTTTAACTGATCAATGGCCTAAGACAAGGAAGAATAGAATTAATGCATATCTCCTAACTTGTCAACGACCAATTTTACTCTATATTTCAAAATCTTCTCAAACACCTCAATGATTTTCAATTTGGACTCATCCTTTGTCTTCTCATTTTGTTTTTTCAAATCTTCAATTTCTTTCTCCAAATTCAACTTCGATGCATTCAACTGATCAACTAGGACTGTACTATCACTGGTTATTTGTGGCATAGGGTCTTGGTATGGCACAATTGCTTGGATTTGAGAATCACCACCCTTCAACTTCTACTTTATTTTATATTTTCCAAATATATCCTATTCACTTCATCATTCATCTCAATATGAGTTTTTTAATAGTCAAGCAATCTTTGCTCCATTTTCTTGACAATAGCTTGTGTGAACATTATAAAGTGCACAGTAAGGGTGGAATCTTCAAGCACTAATGTATCCTAAAAAAATTTCACCACAACTATTCCCCTCAACTCCTAGACTACATCAATCAATCTTGGCATGTTGGTTTTCTTATATCTAGCCCATATTACTAGAGTCTCTATCTTTGGGTTAAACCCACAACCACTGACACCATCCTCATATTTAAACTCAAAAACCATCATGGGGTTATCTTAGTTTCTCACTTTGTCTAAAAAAAACATTTTCTTCAATTCAAGGCCAAGGATGATCATCATATTACTCTTCAAAACCATTTGTCTAGCCTCATTAGAGCTAACATTTATTTCAACAATTTTCAAATCCTTGAAAGTTTGTGTCATAATTTGATCATGGTGAGATTCATCATCACCCATTTTATTTATTTCCACCTTTTATTCAAATTATTTCATCTTTATTTTGAGCCAAAAATCTTTGAATTCTAGGATATTGATGAAATAATCATCCTTGATGAACCTCATACAAGCCAAAACCCTTTCATCTTCTTGTAGTTCAGGCTCACCTTGTGCTTGTTCATCCATTCTTGCTTCTAGTTTATGTGCTTCTATTTCTTAACCAACAAGGGGTTGTTCAACTTCCTTTTCCTCTCCCATATGCCTCAAAATACTAGCCACCTCCTCAGAGTCACCAACTTCTTAAGTCATTTCATATGGAACCAATGGAGAAACATCATCAGTCTTTTACCTTTTGACAGGTAGCGAACTAGGAATAGTTAGATCTTGCACTAACATTGTATCTAGACCAAGTTCTTGAATCATAACTCCTATTGGATTTTTGACCAGGAACTTGGTAGCCTTTGTAGGCTGCTTCTCAGAATTGCCATATATTTTTTCAAAATTATCAATTATCAAATCTATTATTTTCAAAGGGTCCTTCTCTTCAACAAAAAATCCAAAAAATTAGGGTTTTGTTTTCTTTTGTCATCCTCAATCTTCTTCAAAACTTCCCATTTTCTTTTCCTATTATATACCTCTTGAAAAGTGACACAATTTTTAATCACATCCTCATCAAAATTGATTTGATGGGATATCCCCATCCTGACAAGGATGACTTGTCTAACAAAGTTCATGTGACCATCTGGATCACAAACCCTTTTTGTCCCTAATTTCAAAGAATATTTAGCCTTAAAATAGGCTTGAAAATCCTTCAAGGTATCTACACCAATGTACCATTCACTAGTGAAATCTGGAAGAAATGTGCCCTTCTTTTGTTTTTTCATCACATCTTTCTCCATCCAGAGCATTTGCCACATGAATTCAAGAAAATCAATTCTATTTGGAACAAATTTTTGCAACACATGGGGTGGCTGATTACACCCATATACTCTAATTATAGTATGGTCAATCAAGAAATACCAATCAAAAAATTTATGTTTGTGACCTTATTCTAGCCTATGAGCAAGAGGCCTCAACATTTCTCTAACCTCTTTGGTCAATCTAGGAAAATGGCTACCAAGGTAATTCATTATTATGACTGAGAAACCATCATCAAACACAACATACTTACTATTCTGACAATGAGTATTCCATTTGTAACACCAACATTATGTAGGTAATCTATATCCCTTTTAATCAATCATACTTAAGTCCATCCTTTTAGGCCAATTACTTCTATTCTGATACAAAATTAAATGACATAACAAAGAATAATATTTGAACTCCATAGGTGTCTTATTCTCCCTTATTTGCAAAAATCCATCATGCAATTTATAGTCAATAAATGATGCAAAACCATACTCAACATTAACCTATGTGTTCTTTATTTTCATGGCGATCATCATCATGCCAAATGACATTCTATCTTGGGCATCAATTCTTAACACTTAACACAAAGCAAAATATGTCCTTTTGAAATAGATAGCAAAGTCATCAACTAGAAAAGGCTCAACTACAGTGGTTGGGATTGAAATCCTTCTATCGTTGGCCCCTTTCCTTATGTACATGGGAAACTCATCAGTCCTCTATGTATTTCTTAGACTAGTATATTCTTGTTCACTCTTCTTCTAGTTAACTTTTGTGAGGGTTTGCTTGTTGAACATGAAGCAATCAATGATTGCATTTCTATCCATATCCATTAATGGTGACCCATTTGGCAACATGATAGTTTTGGTGGCTAGATGATAGTGTTGTGCCAATAACTTGATCAAATCCACATCAATGAATACATTTGGCACCACAAGCTTAGCCAACTTTAAATTATATGGGTTTACAACTAGTCCCCATCCATCTTGCTTTTCACAAATAAAACCAAAAATGGTTCCATCCTAAGATATGAACTCTAGCATCCTGACACCCCTCTACTACATCCTTGAATAGTTTATTATACCCTTTGTCAATTGAATTTAGAAAAATATCCAACAGTGACTATTAAAGGGGCCACTTCTTGGGAATAAGGGGTTCAGTGCTTTTACTTGTAGACTCAAATTTCTTAGGTGCCATAGTTTAAACTAGGATTTTGATAGTCACTTGCTCTACCAAACTAGTTAAAAACAAAGCAAAAACTAATACCAACTTCTATGAAGAGAGTGATGTGGCAGACTTACTCAGTTGGAAAATGGCTGAAGTGTAAACATAACTTGAGTTCACTGTCTACAATCACCAATAAATTTGCTTAAATTATGAAATATAGAGAAATTCTAAATTTTATTCTACTATAAAGCTAATCATTTCACCATTACTTTGGTTCGTGCCATAAAATTGTAAAATCTTAGCATTCAAGTCTTTCAAACATAGACCATTAATTTAGTTGAATCCAATAGTTGGGCATGTACTTCAATTGTGAGAATCAATTATAACCATTATGGGGTGGTGATATAGTCATTTCAGCATTTAATACTTTATTGCATCACTGCAAGACCTATTTACATCTATCATGGGACCATGGGAGCTTGTGGATGGTTATACCACATCTTCCATCGCTTACCTCCACCTCACAAGCCTTGATACACATCATCACAAGATGGTAGGGTACGTGTTACCCTTTATACCTCATACCATGTTATTACCAACCTTTGATCTGACCATTATGGGACTATAGGATCCTTCTGTATCCCTTCACTATTTATCATATCACTACAAGCATTAGATTTAATTATTTTGGGAGTGTGGGACATACTTTATATAACTATTACCACTTACCACTAGCCTACAAAACCTTCTTTGAACTATCATAGGGTTGTGATATGTGTTAAAAATATCTTAATATAGTTATCAAGTAGAAAATTCATTCATTATAATTTATATGTACCTTTTATAGTTAAATTTTTGACCTAGAGTGTCATGGAAAATATATGAAAAATATATAGTGTGAACTCTAGAGAGTTAATATCTCTAACTATGTATATTAGGGTTTGGGTGATTAATGTCCATTGACTGACCCTTGCAAATGATGGGATTTCTGGTAGTAGATATGATCCATTTAATTAAAGTAGTGTCAAATGGTTGTGCATATTTTATAAGTTTCCATACTTTAAAGATATAGCCATTAAGCATAATATTGACTTTATGCATACTGAGAAAAATATAGCCTATGTTATTATAAAAACACTTTTTAGTTCTTTTGATACTATTTCATCATGTGAAGACTTTTGACAACTAAATATTCATCAAAATATTTGGGTTGAAAAATGTGATGATGAAAAATATAGAAAACCTAATTCTCCTTATGTTTGGATAAAATAACAACATGCACAATTCTTACAATTGATGTCTCATACTCGATTTCCCACTGGATATGTAAGTAGTATTATTAGAAGCCAAACTAACATTAATGGCTTAAGAGACCTCAGGTCCCATGACTATCATGTCATAATTGATAATATTTTACCTATTGTGGTAAATATATCAAGTTTGGCAAAGGGGCCAAGATTGGAAATTATAAATTTGGGCCTAATATTAAAGAAAATGATTTTACATGTATTATATCCTTCAAAATTTGATACTTTACCACATCACTACAATACCTATTTACATCTATCATGGGACCGTGGAAGCTTCTAGATGGTTATACTACATTTGTCACCAATTACCATCACCCTGCAAGCCTTGATACATGTCATCGCAGGATGGCAAGATACATGTTACCCCTTATACCTCATATTGTGTTACCACCAACCTTTGATCTAACCATTATAGGACTATGGGATGTTTTGGCACCCCTTCACTATTTATCGTATCATTACAAGCATTGGATTTAACTATGGTAAGAGTGCGTGACATACTTTATATAACTATTGCCACTTATCGCTAGCCTACAAAACCTTCTTTAAACTATCATAGGGCTGTGGTATGTGTTAAAATGATCCTAATAGGGTTCTTGAGTAGATAATTCATTCATTTAAGTTCATATTTACCTTTTATAGTTACATTTTTGACCTAGAGTGTCAAGGAAAATATATGAAAAATATAGAGTACAGACTCTAGAGAGTTAATATCTCTAACTATGTATATTAGGGTTTGGAGGAATAATGTCCATTAACTGACCCTTTAATATTGAGACATTGTGTGATAGAATAATAAAATTGATGAGAATATTTAAATAAAAAAATATGCATCTCATATATTACGAATGGCAGGATGGTGGGAAACATGTTAACCTTATACCTCATACTACATTACCACCAACCTTTGATCTTACCATTGCAGGACCACAAGATCCTTTGGCATCCCTTAATTTTTTACCTTATCACTACAAGCATTGGATTTAACTATGGAAAGAGTGAGGGACATATTTTATATAACTATTACTACTTACCGCTAGCCTCCAATACCTTCTGTGAACTATTGGAGGGCCATGATAACATGTCTATGTATATCACAACATCGCAAGTGAAGTTCCTACATGCTATGGGGAAGAGATAACTATATTTTCACTTACTTTAGTTCCCTCACACCCATAAAAGCTATTTTAATGTACCATGGGGCTACGATAAGAGATAAAAACACATCAATGATCAAAATACAAATGTCTTTCACATGACATGATATGGGATGCTTATGAATGACTCCTGAAATATTTATAAAAGGAATATGGAATCCTAAGATGAATTTTATGAATTTTGGAAAAAATTACTCAAAGAAATGTGGCCTCATGATGATCTAATGGCATGATGAATTCCATGACAAGTGAATTGGTATGGATTGTCATAGCATTCCATCACCGTGAGACCACATTTCTTTGAGGTATTTTTTCAACTAGTTCAGTACCTTGTCTATGTTATTGCTTGCTATTGTGCTTTGATATATTTTTTCTAAGCATCCATAGCTTGTTTGAAATCACTTGTTTTAGGATTTTATCCATAGAAAAAATGTAGTGAACTATTTGATAAAATTCTTTGGTAGGCATGTATGAAAAATGTGGTAGCATAGATAAGGCAGTGAACTATTTTGAAAAAATGCCTCAAAGAAATGTGATCTCATGGAATGCCATGACAAACAAATGTATTTGGTAGATGTTCCTAGTTTTTAGTTATGTAATGTGAAGTAATTACATAATTGCTTAGGTTGACTTTGTAAAAACTATATTGCAATTGAAAATTTTTCATCTATCAACATCTAGTTATTAGTTATGCAATGTGAAGTAATGCTTTGAGTTTGAGAGATGTGCAATGCAATGTAATCAACATTTTGAATATAAACTACAAAAATCTATTTTTTAAATTCATTAGTTAAAATATCTATTTTATTTACTCTTTATAACTCTATTGCTATGGAAATGCCTTTAAATTAAAAAATAGTTTCTGTCTCTTAGTCTACAATTTTTTACATTTTTTTTAAAAATCTAATTTTTTCTTGATATTTTCAAAAAATCTTGAAATTTTGGTTTGCCTATTTTCTACCTAAAATATTTTTGTTTCTATATGTAGAACATTATAGATGGATCAATGTCGAAGGTTGAGTATGGATCAATACCATGCATTTGATGAGAGAGTAGCCGATGAGAGGGATATGGACAAATATCCATGTCCATGTAATGATTGTCTTGGTGGAAAGGTGAGAAAAATAAATATAATTTATCAACATATGATAAGATATTGGAATAGTGGTATAAGCCCTTGGGATTACAATTATTATGAAGATATGATAGAATTGTAGAGTGTGAGAGATGAAGATGCAACAAACATAGATGAAGTGGCACCAAACATAGATGAAGAGGCAATAATTTTAGATGAACGGTTTGAAGTTGATAGAATGTTGAATGAGTGTCTAAATGATGATTGGGTCAAGTTGATGGAGGATTCTTTAAACCTTGTGTATGCTAATTTCATGTTAAGTCATTTGATAGCAATCCTTCAAATTCTTAACTTGCAAGCGGTGTTTGGTTGGACAAATGAGAATGTAGATTAGTTATTGGCATTATTAAGTTCATTGTTACCACCTAACTCTACATTGTCAACAAAATGAAGTCAATTTAAAAAGAAAATCACTAAGCTAGGCTTACTGTATGAAAACATCCACACATTTGTGAATGGGTGTGTATTATTTCACAATAATCTTGCAAGTAAGAGTGAATGTCTGAAATGTCATGAAGCAAGGTATAGATAAGGGTTGAAATAAATTATGGTTCTTAGAAAGGTTCTTCACCACTTTTTGATAATCCCATGATTACTCTGAATGTATAGGTGTAGAGACATTATTGAATTTATGCAATGGCATGCCCAAAATAAGATCACTGATGGAAAATAATGACATGTGCCTGATTCTAAGATGTGGATGGAATTCGATAACAGATGGCCTAATTTTTCTCAAGATCCTTGTAATATAAGGTTGGGTGTGCCTATAGATGGGGTGAACCCATTCTCAGATCAAAGTACTAAATGGTCAACTTGGCTAGTGTTTTTAATAAATTATAACTTGCATCCATGGTTAACAACTAAACCATTTTTCTTAATGCTATCATTGATTATACCAAGAAATAAAAGTGTGACTTTAGATACAATCAATGCTTATATAGAGCCATTATATGATGAACTAATGGAATTATGGAAAGGAATTGAAGCAATTCAATCTTTAAGGGATGGTCATTCAATCAAATTCACTTTAAGAGCTTCCTTATTATTTATGATTCATGATCTTCCCACATATGGCACATTGTCTAGTCTCAGTGTTCATGGATACCATGGATGTCCTACTTAAAACTTTAAGTATTTTGTGAGGTACTCAAGAATTTTGCATAAGTGTATTTATTGTGGACATCATAGTTACCTTAAAATGGATTATCCATATCATTGAAAAAAAACACACTTCAATGTTCAAGAAGAGAATCATGAAGCACCATTGCTAATAACGGGTGATTACATTGTTGAGAATGGACAAAAAAGAATGTCATTTATTGAAAATGATGGGATTTATAGTAGTTGATATGATCCATGTAATGAAAGCAGTGTAAAATGGTTGTGCATATTCTATAAGTTGCCATACTTTAAGGACATATCCATTAGGCATATTGTTGACTTTATGCATACTGAGAAAAATATAGCCTATGATATTATAGAAAATATTGTTGGTGCTTCTAATAATATTTCATCACATGAAGACTTTCAATAACTAAAGATTCATTAAAATCTTTGGGTTAAAAAATGTGATGATAAAAAACATAGAAAACTTAGTGCTCCTTATGTCGAGACAAAGGAACAATGTGAAAAATTCTTACAATTGATGTCTCAAACTCATTTTCCCACTGGACATGTTAGTAGTAGTATTAGAAGCCAAACTGACATTATTGGCTTAAGAGGCCTCAAGACCCATGACAATCATGTCATAATTGATAATATTTTACCTATTGTGGTAAATATATCAAGTTTGGCAAAGGGGCCATGATTGTAAATTATAAGGTTGGGCCTAATATTAAAGAGAATGAGTTTACATGTATTAGATCCTTTGAAATTTGATAGTTTGAGGGAGGAGGTTGTTGAATTCCTTTGGCTATTGGAATGGGAATTTCTACCAACAATCTTTAACATTTATATGCATATTTTGATACATCTAAAATATGAAATAGATCATTATGGCCCAGTAATAACGTGATGGATGTATCTTATAGAATTATATATGAAGTTTTTCAAAAAAAATATTTGTACTAGGGCAAAACCGGAAGGCAACATGTCTGAGGGATATTCAATGCAAGAGGCCTTGAGATTTTGCACAAAATATATGAAGGATTTTAAAAATGTCAATAAACATGTATGGGATGATGACTAAGATGAGAGAGTTGTAGGCGAAGTATTAGAAGGCAATGGATGTCACTTCAAGCTATCACATCAAGAAAGAAGTGTGATACATGCCTATATTCTTCAAAATACATGTTCATTGGATAAGTGGTGTAGGTAAAAATAATATACACAATCAATTGCATTTACACATTTATACTATTAATCTTATTATTTGTACATTAATATTCTATGTAGAAAATATGAAGAAGATAATCAAGCTTGGATGAAACATCAACCTCAAAAATGTAGATGTCATGATTTGATTGGAGGTGATTCTTTTCCAAAATTTGAAGAATGGACTTCTAATGTAGTCTGTGATACAAAAGGAGGTAAATATATAACAATGGAGGAAAGTGAGCTTTCATAATCTTCACATTTATGGGCTATGTGTTTTAGTGAAATGTGTGCCTATGGTAGTAATTTAAGAGTGGAAGAAAATGACAAAAGAAAGACAAATTATTATTGTGTTGTTAGAGTAGAATTTATGCATGAAACTGAGAAGAAATTTTATGTTGGATTCATCCAAGAAATTATTCAAGTGGATTTTGGTGAAAATAGTCCTATATTATTAAAATGTAAGTAGATCTGTCCATCTTCAGTACAATTTGATGAGTATGGATTTTTACGTGCAAATACAAGACAACTTTTATTAGAGCTGGATGAACATATATTTCCCCTCTTCAAATGAACCAATCATTTCTAATTAATGATGTAAGAAACCCAAGATGCTCGTATGTCATTTAAATAGAGTCTCATTCCAAATGAAAATTCATGGAAGTTGTTGATATAATTCCTGATGGGTAATATGTTAATTTACAAGAAACATTCAAATAAGTGGATGAATACAATGATGGAGTGTTTGAAGAATAGATTTTGACTACCAATGAAGAGATTGGGAGAGAGAATGTTTTGCATGTCACAGATGAGGATGAGGAAGAAAATAAAGTAGATGCAGAAAGGAGTGATGAGGGTTCATAAGTGTCAATATTCAGTTGAAACAAGGGATAATCATATTGATAGTCTGATACTTGTAATTGTAAACATCTTCTTGGTTTTTGACTACAATTTATTTTTAATCTATAAATTTAATTCTTTTTTAAGTTTCCATTTTTAGTTATCAACGGATTGGAAAGTCAACAATTATCAACTTATGAACTCAATAAAGTATTACTAATTCAAGTTGTTGATTTATAAATTATTATTTATTTGGACTTTAGGAAATTGGGAAAAGGACTATAAGGAAAAAATTAGTCAATGATAGTGATCATAATATTAAAATTTCATTGACAGATTATGAGTGCTTTCATAGGAAAAAATGGCCAAGAATAATGAATATTTATCGTGTTTTGGTTTAACAAACATGCAAGTTGTAAATCCACTAAGTAGTATATTATTTGTTTAATAGTGTTTAATGAAATTTAATAGGCAAGAGGTTTATGTATATAAGATATAATATGATATATATTTTATTTTATAGGCAAGAAAAAGAGTGAAAAAAATGCAAAGAAAAAATAAAAAGAAAGAAAAGAAAAAGTATCACCATCTCGTAGAAGCCAATGCATTTATGATTCCATAAATGCAACTGGTGAAAACAATAGTTGTGATGATGTGTAGTTTGATATAGCATATGGTGATGTGCAACTTGATATAGCACATGGTGATGTGTAGCCTGATATAACGGATGGTGATGTGTAGCCTGATATAGCACATGGTGATGTGCAACATCGTGATGATCTCTTAACACAAAGTCTAAGAGAGATTATTGAAAAAATTAGAGCAAAGGAACAACAAGTCTATAGATGATTTATTCAACATTAAAGGATGTGTTTGAAGTGAAATTTGTAGAGACCAATATTGATCTACCTACTCATGCCACACTTGATGTGGCCAAGGAGCATGAAGTTCTGGTTAATGAAAGTCATGAAGATAGATCGCTTGCATCTGTTGTGCCTCAAAGTGCACCTATTGCATCTATAACTTTTGATGGAACTAGTGGATCAACCACAAATAATAGTAGTGTTTTAATAGAATATGTATTTGCATTTTTGAAAAAAAAAATTGAGTCAATATTTGTACGAATATATAGAGAGGAATGTAAAATCAAGAAAATTAGAAGGTAAGAAGCCATTCTTGGTTGAGGTAACGAGAGATGATGAGCCCATTGGGATAAATGCTGCAAAGTGGGCCTCCAAGTTGGGTGTAAGATGTAGGGCCCATTTGGATATTTAAAAATCAAGGTATGTAGAGAAAGATCCATGAATTATGGAAAATTTTATACAAAAAATTGAAAATGCTTTTGAGACTACTAGTGGACAAATCTCTAGAAAATATTACAAACAAAAGATGACAATTTTGATGAAAAATTTTAGATACAATTACAAAAAAACAATCATGGAGGGAAAAGAGAGGTTATACTCCAATCTATCTCCCGAATAGTGGGATTCAATGAAAGAAAGTATGTATTCTAAAGAATATTTGGAAAAGAGTAAAAGAGACAAGAGAGCAAGAGATAATGTGAGGGCTGGATATACATTTGGTCGAGGTGGGTTGTAGGCCAAAATGGAAAAATTTACAATAAGTGTATCACTTGTTGGTTCAATTTACATTGGGTTATTTATTATTAAACTGACTACATTGTGAAATTGACATTGTATTTAAGGTGGAAAATAGTAATAGAGAAGCATGTGTAGAAGACATTGTCAATTATATGGCAGCACTCAATCAATCTAGTAAATCTAAGAGTGTGATGAAGTGGAAATCTAGTTTGACAATAGAGATTTCACAACCATATATTAAATGCCTAGTAGGAGGCTCTCTATATCATGTTAACTCAGATGAAAGGTACCAATAGGTAATGAGTTGCATATTTAGTCTCACTCAACAAGTTTCATAGTTGGTTGCCTCTGTTAACACTATAACTTCTGCATGGAATGAGAATAAATCCATAGATTCAATTGAGGTAAGAGGCTCTATTGATATCATTTCTTCTAGTTTGGAAATTTTGTATACAAATGCCTCTTAATATGTAGATTATTGAAATCTAAGCGTAGGAGAATCCAACCCAGTTTCTTTGTTTTTGTAGTGATCTAGAAAATGTTCTTTTGGACAAATTTATAGCTTTCCTTCTTTACTTGACTATTGAATTCTATGTATATTTTTTTGCATGATGGTTAAACCACATGTAGAGCAATTTTATCAAATCATCAAGAAAAAAATGCCTTTATGATGTCAACAAAGCTATCGATATTGATAGTGATCATGATGAACTAGACAAGAATGTGCAACACAATCATCATAATTATGTTGAATTAGTTGAGGTAATAAAATAGTTGTCAGTTATCTATCCTAATGTTTTGTCATTATTCATACTTAAAATGTTTTATATCTCAATATAACATGTATTTTTTTTGTAGGAATTTATTTATAAACTCTAAGAAGGGGATAAAGTCTAGGTGTTGGATTCATTTCATGGTGCTACTATGGGCATTAGGCAGATTCACTCACTATCTATTGTACATGGAATCAAATTGAAAGGAACAGGGGATGCAAATGTAAATATTTCAAAGGTCACAAGTAACATACCCCTTGATTATGAAGACAAAATAGATGGAGCTATCCATTTGAAAGAGAAAGAAGGGACCTTCACATAGTGGCCACTAAAATATTTGAAAAAAATGACATAGTTGATGTTTATCATGTACTAGCTATTAGATAGCTTGGCCCACTGCTTTATGTAATAGTTTGAATGTGTTCATGTTTAGGGATTTTCTTAGTGTTTTTTAATCTATTTTGGAGTTGTATAAGAAAAAAAATCATTGTAACTTAGTTTTCTCAGTCATAGCATTGAGAAACATACTTTGTATTAACATATTTTCCAAAGCAAAGACACATATTTATGTCTTGTATATGCTGTAAGAACACCTTTTCTCAATAAAATTTTAGTATTTTTCCTTCTTAATATCTATTTCATTATGTGAAAATGAATGATTGATTTTTTTCTATGTTTTATGTCATATGTTTTTAAGTCTCATCATTATGTCATATGTTTTGTGGCACCTATATCTAAAACCCAAACATTTATTAATTTATCTTGAGTTTCAAATTAGAGTAAGTTATATTCCCTAATGTTGTAAATTCTAATTCATGAGAAATATTCATGGATTCATCATAGTCATGCTCTACATTATATTGAGAAAAATAATATTTATATATTTTATGTGGTCTGTGCAAAAAATTAAGGATCACTGCTATACAACATGGGCCATTTAAAAGTCTCATGACCACATGAATCTAGGATTATTATTAGTGCTATAATTGGAGGTGACATAATTAGTTTCCAACATAATTGGAGCTACTTTTCTTGTGCCTTATATTAAGGTAATCTTATTACTTAATTGGAGGTGACTTAATCAATCTACAACATAATTGGAATTAGCTTTATTGTACTTAATATTATAACTTAAATTTTTTTTATACTCTTTTTAGTTATAAATTAATGAAGAAGTTAATGGAGTCTTAATCAGTATGGTATGTGACAAATATAAAATTAGAGCCTAAAATTTGACATCTCACATCATTTTTTAGATAGATATATTTAAAATATATGTACTACTACTACTTATGTGTCTAATGGAAGCCAAAAAGATAGCCCTAGCTATAGAATGTATTAAGTAAAATAGTGTAATCGGTGTCTTTAATCATCATTTATAATCAATATTGAAGGCTTTATAAATTATTATTTCAATAAGTGAGCATTTATAATTACATCAAGGGTTCAGAGCCCAAGTACAAAAAGCCCAAGAGGGAAAAAATAGGCCAAAGGCCACTAACAACCAAAAATAGTGGATAGACAAAAGCAAAATAGGAAAAAATAAACAGACTAGGGATTAACCATTAAAAAACACTAGTTTTTTTCTCAAATATTTCTAATCTTCTTTGATGAACTTGAGAAGTTCCTCCATGCTAACAATTTTTCCTTCCATATCTTTATCTTCTTTTAGGAGGTCTTACAAAATCATCAGGGAAGAAGCTACATGGTGGATAAATTTCAAGCAAATAGTGGTTATCACCTTCATTTTATTTTGAAGGGAGCGTAAACCCTTATTTAATTCATTTAAATCCATTTCAATTTGGCTCTCCTCTTCATTGGTATCCATGAAATCCTCCTAGTTAGAATCATAGGAGGAGTCGTTTAACTCCTCAAAATAACTGGTCCCTCCTCCAATTATTGATCAGGATTGGGTTTATCTTTTAATTTACCTACTTTCCCCCCCTAATTTGAGGTAGAGGGATCATCCCCTATCTTTACCAAAATTTTTTCTTTCCCTACCAGTCTATTAGATCTCCTAATATTCATTGAATTTCTTTTCGTATAGCTCTAAAATTTAAAACCAAACCCTTCCTTCACAACCTCCTCACCTTACACCTAGGGCTCTAGGTGCTCTTTGTCACTAGCTAAATTCTGAGGCTCTACCCCCACCACTTTTTTTTCTCACTCTTTCCCTGATTGACCTTATTATAATTGATCTGATTAATTGATTTCCTCTTTTTATTGACAAAAAAATAAGGGTTATTTTTTAGCTCCCATAGCCCTTCAATAGCTAGAGAGTTAGAAGTGTCAAGGGATTTAGAAGTCATAGCTATCAGGGAGGGACAACTAGATCTTAGCCTAATAGGGGAAAATATTTAAGACTTATGGGATAGGTTTGAATAAGGGGGAACAAGGTTCTTGGAAAAGGGTAAGGAACCACAAGGACCTATGGAACCAAATCTAACACTCAAGGGAATGTTATCATCATGGTCGCTATCATAAGAACTATCTAACACCTATGCTTTAAAGGCTTAGAGGGACATAACATAAGGTGAAAGTGATAAATCCTAAAGATAAGACATTGGTGGAGAAGAATGGTGGAGGTAGATACATTTTTTTCTAAAGAATTTTTGATAGACTTAACAGATGTTTCTAGGGATGAGAGGAGGAAGAACTGGAAGTTAACCAATATCTTGTGATGAAAGTGATTCAAAAGAGTAAAATGGTAATGATAAAACCACTTAAAATTACCTTTAAGGGTAAAATATTTCATGATGGTGAAGCATACCTTATCCCAAGGGTTAAACAAGCTCTCTCTATCAAAGCCTCCCTGTAACTTCACCAGTGCTTCTCCTTCAATGAATAATTTTTTCAACCCTTCTAGGTCTTGAAATTTGGTGAGTCTTTTCAATCTTCTACCCTTTTAGCATAAACCTGTGGCCTTAAAAATCAACTCCTCACTAACAACAAACTCTATACCTCCAACCTGAACTTTATGATCACCATTCCATCTGGAAGCAAATTGAATGAAGATGTTCTCATAATATCCATTCAAACATTCAAGAAAATGAGAAATACCACCTTCATAACATATACTCTAGAGCATAGAATTTTTTTAGTTTCATCACAAGATAATGGCTCAGTTTTGACTCCTTCTCCTCCCATGACTATTAAAGCTTCACCAAATTATTGTATAATTGAAAAAGGACCTAGACCAAAGTGAATTACCACCACCAAGGATAATTAAATCAAAAAATCTAGAAGCTTTCAAAGCCCACACCCCATCTTTAGTAAAATTCAAGATGATTAATGATTACACATTTGAAAAATCTTGCCAAGATTTACCATGTGAGAACGTGCCTTAAAGGATTGAGGCTGCCAGCGCATGTGATATTGATTTTATTTGAGTCAAAATACTCAAAACAAATGTGATGAGGATTATAGTACAATGATGATGAATGGAATTATCATCAATAAAAATGACTAAATATACTACCAGATTGATCAAAATGATGATTAAAATTAATGACTAAATAAACTACCAATGGACAAAAATAAGTGAATAAAAATGACTAAATAAGTGAGCAGTTAATAATAATCAATGACTAAATATATTAGTGAATAAAAATGACTAAACAAGTGACCAAATTATAGCAATCAATGACTAAATATACTACCAAATTGATCAATCAAAACAACCAATAAATGACTAAAAATGGTTTAGTCATCAATTTGATCATGTTATAAATGATTGGCAATAAACTACTAATAGTAACGTGATCATGTTTGGTCATTTATATATAGTTTTTAGTAGTTTTTTTAATCATATATTTCTCTTTTTTTACTAGTGGCCTATCCAAAATAGGCTAAACAAATCCTACATCCAAGATTTTTTAACTCAATTTTGACAATATCTTTAACTGCAGGATTCTTTCATCATTGAGGTTGGTGAATAGGTTTACATTCTTCTTTAGTGTGAATATGATGTGCACATAAATCTAAGATTATTTGTCACATGTCATGGTAATCCTAGTAAAATGCTATTGTGTGCCTTCTCAACATTATAAGTAACTAAATTTCTTGATGGGGTGTTAAAGAGGTGCTGATATTGAGAGGTTTGTTTGGTAGGATGTCTACTTACTTTGTTAAAGAAATCATGTTTTCTACATTGGTGATTAAAGTAACATAACTACATTGATGGGGAAGTAATTAATGGAATGCAAAAATTTCTCTTGCAATCTCATCAAGATCATTCTCAGGAAAGGTATTTTGAAGAGGACATGGTGTACATTCCAATAGGTTGGTGGCTACAAGATCCTATCAATATGTGTTTTGTAGGATATCAATAAGAATAGTTTTTTCATCTTGAGCCTACAAAGTTGGACTTTAGTCAATTTTGAAGAGATTTTTCAAGGAGATAACTTCCTCAAAGTCATCAATCTAAGGGGTTGGGCCATCATTCGAGAAAGGCTGAGCTGGTGGATACAAAACCAATTTCTTGGTGTCATTTTCATTGTAAAGTAACATTTTTCCTAACCTATAGCCAATAAAATCATTAGTGGTGGCCAACTATGGGTCACCAAGCACGAGAGGATAAACTCCCAAATTGATCTTTGGCTATAGGACAATAAAGTCTGCTATATATTGTAAAGAGTCTAGAATGATAACAATGACCTCAATAATTCCCTCAAGCTTAACAATTGATCTGTCAGTCATCTTAAAGATGGTGGGTGCTGGATGAAGAGTGGTAATTTTTAGTTATTGCATGGTCTCTATGGTCATCACATTGATGGTTGTGCCCAATTCGCTTAAATTATTGAAGAAGGGTTGGCCATGGATGCTAACACTAACTATAGGACTTCTTGGATTAGAATATTTTGGGGAAACTATATTTCCCAACATAATATTCGTTAGTTGGCCAATTACTTGGACTATTTTAGGATCCTTCTTCTTTCTTCACATTTTTTTAAACATAGCTCTCTAACATATATATTATAGATAGGAACATCCTTTATTTCTTGAAAGACTGGGATTTTAACACACACATTCTTGAGTTGTCCTAAAATATCAAATTTAGGCTTTGATTCAAGATGTAATATGTTCAATCTCTATAGAAAAGGAGGATTGTCAGTTTATTTTCAAATTTTAGATGGATTTGGCTCAGGATTGATCATGGTTAGCTATGGATTAGTATGGAGCAGAGCTGGTTCAAAGTGTTGTGTGATTATGGGTGAGGTGGGTTATGGAAAAACATGACCTGAGCGAATTTGAACTTGATAAATACCCAAGGTGTATGTTGGATATTGTATTATTTTAGTGGATTATGTTAGTTGAAACAACTTATTTACAGGATTGGGTATGGGTTGGGTGGGTAATTGAGTGGCTCAAAAAGGTTACTAAGTGTTTGGTACTATGGCCTTTTATTGTTGTTGTTGTTATGGTTGTTACATTTGTTGGGGAAATCCTTGATTACCTCTCCATTGTTGTTTCCATGGATTAGAGGGATAAATTCATTTCTAGTTTTGGAATTATCCTGGTTGAGGTTGTTGTCCATTTTTTTGCATCCATAACTGATTTTAGGGTAGCTTTCAATTTGTTTGGGACCAATTTTGATTAGTTACATTCATCTATAAATTGTATTGAGGATTATTTGAGAATTGATAATTTTCAAACATAGAGTTCGATGGCATATATGGTCTTTGTATATATGGTTTCCATTGAGCCAAAGAGAAAACTTGATTCTCATCTTCTCCTATGGAATGTACCTCCATTATCTCAGGATTCTCATCGATTATGTTGGCTACCCAAGCTTTCATAGAATGGCATGTGTAATCCACCTTCTTCTTTTTACATTCAGGGTAATAGTTGGGTAAGGCTTTCTCAGTTTCTTCTTGATTCCTTTATGTATGTAATATATCAAGCTAAGTAGCTAGGTAGTTGATAATGTCATGCTTCATGTCTTGGATTAGGTTACTAACTTCACCTTTAGATATTCCTACTATATATTCTATAAGAAGGGTTATGTCCCTACTTTTATTCATGTTTCATCTAGAGTAGTTTGTACATAGAACTGTTAGTTCATCAAAAGGCAGTGCAAAAATATCACCACTAGACATTAGATCTAGTTCCTCTAGACAATCATCTCTAATTCCTTTCAGGAATATTAGCTTGATCAATTCTTTGTCCACTATATTCTACTTGGAATTTTATAAGTTGAACAAAAATCTCTCCATATATTCCTCCAATGACTCATCATCAACGTGTGTCATTCAGAATATGTCATCTTTCCTATACTTTTTGCCCCTAAAATAGTCTTGCTATTTCATCAAAAAATTCTCCTTCATTTATTTCCAAGTAGAAATGGCATCCTTTCCAAGTCCCATAAACCATCTAAGTGTTTCATCTTTGAGTGTTTCTGGAAACAATGAGTTTTTGAGCATCTTGATTATAATCATCGCTATGGCATAAGATGTCAAATTAAAAAAAAATGTATCTAGATCCTCAGATCCTTTCCCCCTAAAGGTAGGGAGTGAAGAATGAGGAGTATTATTCATGGGTGCATTTTTGTCAAGAGTAAGGATAGGAAATTCAAAAGTAGTAAACTCATTGGTAGCATTTTCTTCCTAGTGATTCCCCAAAAATACTCATTGTGTTGGCAGATGGGAGGTTGTTTCTACCCACCACTCAAAATTCCTATCAATTATTTTATTTCTTTGGGTGTAGAAGATGGATACTTTACCTTCTTCCTTAGGATTGAATGGCTTACTATAAAATGGGGATGGTGTGGAGGTTTCATAAGATTTAGCTAGTGTCTCAATAAAGAGTTTTTCTAAATGGGAAGATTTTATTGTCTTGGTGTTTTTTCTAGGGGAAATAATAGCTTTGAATGCCTCCTTAGTAATAAATTTGGGAGATAGAGAGAAGTGAACATCAAATTCCTAAATATGAGGTGATAAGGTGGGAATTCTTAGAGGTGGTACATGTGTGTCTCTTCTAGGGGTATGAACCTCCTCAAGGTCTCCAACTTATGCTACTAGTCTAGCCAAAAATTCTTCTTTTTCTACCTGTTTTATTGATAATTATGAGTGATCTTTAGGAATTGATTTGTGTTCCTCAATTTCTGTAGGATGAATTTTAGATCTTGCAGTGACAATCGATGATTCAAGAAAAAATTTTATTATATAATCCCCTTCACTTTGCATACATCAACCACTTTTATTTCATTTTTTAACTTTTCACCCACCCTACCTTCATAAGGTTAGTAGTATGGGGGTTTTTGAAAATTTACACTATCCCACTTGCAAAAAGGGAAATTTAACTATGAAAGCAAGAAATATTTAATCTAAATAATATCAAGTTTTGGAAATAAAAAAAATAAACATCCAAAAATAATTACTATCAAGATTGAAGATTAAAAGTGTGTGACATCCTTCCTCGATAATGGCACCAAAAATGACTAGCAATTGATTCACAATCGAATCTACTTTTCTTGATCAAAATGAATAATGAGAGTTATCATGGACTTCTACCTTCTAATTCATTTAAATTTCAACCTGAGGATGTAGACTTGATAGGATGGTGTCACTGTATGTGCACACTCAATTTTTTAATTTGACCTTATACTAATTATTATCTAAAATATTGGAGTTATGTAGCAAATGAAATGCTAAAAATTAAACATAAACATAATACTATGAAACAAATGCTTATACATTGGAAGCTTCCTTAAACAAATTTAAACAAGAATATAAATAACACAATGCATAATTAAAACACATAATGCATAAATAAAATGCTCAATGCATAAAAGAATTAAAATAACATGATTAGCTATAAAAATGGGTTATATTTTTGTTGGAAGGCTTCCAAAGGGGGCCCTTCCTCTTTTCATCTTCCATATTCAATCCTTCCTCTTTTAACACTTAATTGAACTCAAAAATGCTTGTTTATATTAATCAAACATGTAGTAATGAATTCATGTAGGAAATTAAAAAAATGGTTACTTGACAAAATTTAATTATGATAATCTCTAATCAACATCTACTACATCTCAACTATGTTGTTACATATTTATATACTATAGAGGAGATTGTTTTATATAAAACAATATATATTCTATTATAAGAAACATTCGATTTAGGATAACCAAAATTATCTCTTTTTTCTAAAGTCATATTTCATAGGTATTTTTCAATATTGATGTAGGACAAACAATTTTTTTTATTCTTCAATCACTTTTTTGTTGGGCTCCATAGAGGTTATAGTTGTTTCTATGAGTTTATTGGAAGAGAATAAAAATCTGTTCATCCATGACTTTGGTCATGTAGTGGCTACACAATGGTCTGTGTAATGAGATTCCTTTACTATAGGATGTTCCATGCTATATACCTATTTCTCCAAAACATATTTAAAACACACCATAGAAAAAGCATCTTAAATCAAAATATAATTATCATATATTTAATTCCAATACATAATTCTAATTATTTGAAAGAATTTGAAAATAAAATGCTATTGTATTTTAAGGAAGAAACAATATGAAAAAGTGTTTAGAATCATGGTAAATAAGAGGATAAGTGTGATGGATGAGGATAAGAAAAAAGACATTTTTGGGGCTCATCATTATGTATGATTTCTAAAATTAAACATGTGATGTATCATAGAAATCCATTATATTACAAGATATCACACAAACATGTAAATTATACTCATAAAATGATAATGTCTCACTAAACATTAATTTGGACAAATTTTTCAAATAATAAATAATAATGATCTATAAATCAATAAAAATTCATACACACCACTTGATTAGATTACCTTCATATGGCATTGTGATTCTAGTAAGTTAGTGAAATTAGTCTCATTACTTACTTAGTATCAACAATGCGAGATTAGTTAACATAATATAATTAAAAGATTCATACAATTTACATCCTACTAGAAATCATATCATATAACATGCTAAGCATAGGATAATCTAATAACATACATTTATTTCATCAAATGTATGAATGAATCTCACATTAATATCTATCCTATAATAGAAATAATGACTACAATTTATACCATTTCAATAAAACACAATTTTAACTATAAATTTTTATTACTATAAATAGTTTCCCAATATACTACACCCCATGATAACTCATATTATTAAAATCTATTGTTTTTAATCATAACTACTAAGTACCACAACCAATCATAATAAATTAGTATAAGTCAATAGAAACTTAAGATTTTGTTCAAGGAAATAGATATAACAAAGAAGGTCTCAACTCACATGGATATAAAATATTACATTCTAGCCTTGGTTATTATTTTATGGTTATATGAATGCATAAATAAGGTTATAATAACTATTTCAAACATTTTATTCATAGTAACAACCATCACACGTAGATTTAGTTCATCAAACATATTAATGTATCTAGACATAACAATTATAGATTATACCACCTGAGTATAACATATATTTAAACTATAGTTTCCAATTGAAATATTATCTATGACATCCCATAATATCATAGATCATTATTTATGAGCACAACTACACAATTATGAATAACCAAACTTTCAATTTCAATAACCCAATGTCTCATAATAATAATCAAGTATGGGTTATACCACCTGGTATACCCTATGTTTAAACTTCATAATATAATCCCATTGTAAGTATATTTAAATACATAATATATTATATGACAAGCAATATATCATAGTCTATCAATTTCCATGGATACATTACTCCATTTCAACA
>JARHVA010000110.1:2745000-2800000 GCA_037957365.1 Torreya grandis
TAATGCACTAATATCATTATTGAAATGACATATCTAGATGTAATATCAAAATATATAACTCTTAATTAAAAATGCCATTGCTAAAAAAAACTATACTTAAATCATGCCAAAACACAACTCCCATGCAAACACGAGTCACCGTAGAAGCTCTTTATCTTAACACTGCATGCATCTTACACTTTTAGTTTCCACCCTACAAGACTCCCTTGCATGTTGGTCATACAAATGTCCCACTTGCATGGTCTACATGTGTTTACACTTCCATCCTCTCCACACCTCTCTACCCTATTTTATTTAAGACATAAAATACTCCATAGTCATATACTCAGCTAACAATGATGAAGAAACAATGGATTACATTCTTAATGGTGTTTGTCATGGACAATAGGTGTTGTCAACTGAGCTTCTTTTATACAATTAGAATTGAGAGTTGTGAGAAGATAAATACTATAGTAGGTATTGAATAATTACCTGTACTGAAATATTTGCAACATTCACTTTATAATAATCCAATAATATATAATTCCATTCAAAAGTTACAGGTGTTGAATAATCACTGCCTGTCATTTATCATGTGTTGTCAAAGTGTCTAAGTATGATTGGGAGCTTGGTGGATGGAATAAACTCATATTAGTCTCACATTTATTTTCCCACTATATACTAGTGGAGAAACAATCATCAAACTTGAAATTTCCCCTAGCATAGAACTTATGTGGCATCAACATCACTAAATTTGTTAAATAAAATGCCAAAAAATGGTTCATTGAGTGAAATCATTCTTTGCATTCTGGTTTATGTTGATAGCCTTTCTTAAATTGATTATGGGGTGAATTTTTGGTTGATACATAGGGTATGAATTAATCAATTTCAACTAGATATCAAAAAAAGGATATTTACTATAGTAATTGTGATTGTAATTTTGAGCTAATGAATAAAAACTACCAAAACATAGGAATGTTACCTAAAATACACAATACATTAATCAAGAAATATTATGGAATCAAAATCAACTATATATCTATTATCAATTCTTTGCTTTTCCTATCCTCCCTTCAAGATCTTCAAACCAAATTATTGGATTGTTGATTGTAATTAAACTTAGAATTTTGACATGGTGATGGTATGATCAATGATTATGATTATATATTCATGGATTAAGTGGATCCATGGATTCAACATGGAGATTATATGACTTCTTCTATTGATTTTTCCATGGAGGGGTGGCTTGTTTAAATAGATTGAGGGATGGAAGATTAATGGTCATCATTCAAAGTGGTTGCCACAAGATCAACGGTGGAAAATTATCCAAGGAATTAATTTTTTTTAATGATTATAGAGGATAAAAGGTTCTAGAGATAGAAACCTCTAGAATCTCTTTGGAGGTTTAATCATGATTATGGGTAGATTAGATAGGTGATTAGGGGTTTATAGAGAATCTAGAGGGGTAGGCTTGTAGGAAATCCTAGGATTAGGTAGGTAGGTGGTTAATGGGAATTTAAAATTTCTAAATAATGGATAAGTGAGATTAGGATAAGATTAAGAGATTATTAGAGGAATTAATAGATTGGTGGGGATGACATAAAGTTAGTGAATGAATAATAATGAATGGGGATATTAGATAAATGACTAGAAGGGGTGATATTAGGACATAATTAAAGGAGATAAATGAGATTAGATGGGATACATGAAATTAGTGTCAACTAATAGTAATATTAGTGATGATCAATGAAGTGATAAAATTTAGGTGTGTAGAATAATTATAGATGATATAGAATTTCCCAGAAAAGATAATATTACAAACCCCCAATTTTCTCATCCTGATATTTGGTTCCAAGGAATTTATGGAATTTCTAGAGGAGTGGCAATAGAAAATGCATATACGGTGATAGTGAAGAAAGGAAAAGAGTGGAAAACCCTCCATGTAATGAAAATACTTTATGATCAACTAGTTTAGGAATTATTTCCATGCTTTGAAGTTTTTCAAATCTTGATTAAATTATTTAGTGTATAATGTATGCTTTGTGTAAGTTTAGCACTACCAATGGGTTCACATTTCTTAGGCCCACTTACTTGTGGCTTGGATTTATAGTGGGATATATTTTCAATATTTTGACTTACTTTAATCATAATAGAAGGGCCAATCATGTTTTTGTTATGACTAATGATTACAGAGCTTGATTTCATAGGATGACATTGGGTATTATGAGCTTATAGGCATCCATACAATGAAGGTTATTTTATTTGACCCAAACTATGGTGCTTGTAAACATATAAGTTGGGAATTAGAGGCAAAAAATTACAAATGGAAGCTTGAGAGGCAATCAATGGTGAATTGTAGTGGACTATAGATTCCCCTTTTCTTGAAGAAAAAAAAAGGAGGTTGCATGTCCCTTCCATTAATGTGGGCCTTGCTAATGAGTCAGTCATTGGTTAAGGGATTCTCGATGGTATAAAAAAAATTAGATTTCAAGGTTCTCTATCTACTTATTTTGAATTTCTTAGTTTGATTTATTTTCAATATTTAGAATTTGTGTCTTTGTAGGGTAGCCTCTCTTCTTGAACATTGCTTTTTGATCCAAGTTTTTTAATGTTGTAATCACATTGTCTCTTTTTTGGTTTACCTCTTTTCTTATGAAAATTGACCCTTCAACCCTTTTTCATCTATCACTTATAATGACACTCCTTAGCATTTGCATACATGATATGTTTGTATTATGATTAAATTAAAGCCTTGGTCAGATATACCCTTCGTAATGAGATAAATGTGATATAAATAATTAAGTGATTATGAAGGATTATAATGTAATTTGGTGATGTAAAATGTCTTGGCACCAAATTTATTATTTTGGTTATTAAATTATTTAGTGGTGCTTTTCATCACCCTTTCTCCCAATTCACCTTGGGAAAATTAGGAGTTAAAATTTATATTGTTAATATTATATTTCTATCCATATTGGCATGTTGCTAAGAAAAATATTTTAAACATTGGTCAAAATGATCATTTTTCTTATAATTAGGATATTATTAAGCCCCAAGTAATGATCTAATTTTATTTTATTTTAAAAAAAAAAAACTCATCATGGGAGTAGGTTATGGTCCAAGAGAGACATTGCAAAATGCTTTGAGATTAATTAATTTTACCCTCTTAAAGATTATGTCAAACCATTCTTAAAATCCTAAATAAGGGGCTGATTAACACATTAGTTAAATGAAAGGACAAGATATTGCTAAATATTCTTTAAATACAATTTCTTTAAGATGTCATGTATAATCATAGTTCTTTAAGGAGACCAAGAAGGATAGAGAATTGGGATGGGTGTGGAAGTTCAATAGGCATTCAACCTACCATAACAATTAGGTGACATTAGGCAAAAAAGAATTAAATATAAAAATTAATTTTCACCAGTGCTCAACATAATGAGCAGCAAGAAGCAAATTATGTGAAAAAGGTGTAATAGAATGGGATGCTTAGGGAGAAAGATTTTTTGGTAGGTGTTGTACTTTGATCTCATTCAAACATGTTATTAATCTATACCCTAATCTTTCTTAGGATATTAAATATTATATGGTGTTGAATTGTAGCTTTCATTGATCAAAATCCTGGTGATGATTTGCCTTAAATGCATTCAAACTTTTATTGAGAGATTGGATTATTTTAAGAAAACATTAGACATAAGAAACAATCATGTAATAAATCTTTATATAAGGTGATGCAAATAATATTAATATCATAGAGATGTTTATTTTTATTCTATTTATTTGAAAATAATAGATAATTATAACTTATGAATTTATTATATGTATGATTAATTTTACTATATTTCCACATTGTATATATATATATATATATATATATATATATATATATATATATATATATATATATGTATGTATGTATGTATGTATATGTATCTATATATATATATATATATATATATATATATATATATATATATATATATATATATATATATATATATATGTATGTGTGTGTGTATATATATATATATATATATATGTATGTTTGTATGTATGTATGTATGTATATATATATATATATATATATATATATATATATATATATATATATATATATATATATATATATATATATATATGTATGTATGTATGCATGTATGTATGTATGTATGTATACATATATATATATATATATATATGTGTGTGTGTGTGTGTGTGTGTGTGTGTGTGTGTGTGTGTATATGTATATGTATATATATGTATATGTATATATATGTATATGTGTGTATATATATATATATGTATATATATATATATATATGTATATATATATGTATATATATATGTGTGTGTCTATATCTATATATATATATATGTATATATATATATATATGTATATATATATATGTATATATATATATATATTGATATATATTCTACATATAATTATTGGATTTGATCGTTGACTAGATTATTATTATGCAAAAACCTTAACCATAACAAAATCAGAAGCCTTGATTATGACAATGCAAAATTTGAGAGGTCAATCTAATTATGCATTATTCTCTACCATTTTCAAGTTCACTACATGCAAGGATAGTCATTAAAACTGCTAATACATACATATAAGCATGTTTAATTCAAGAAAACCAGGGAAAAAGTCATTACAATAGATAAATGGTGGTTCTACTTTGTTGTGAATGGATCTTTTGCTTCTACATTCAAATAATTTGATGTGAATGCTATAATTTTCCATGTCATTCACCATGTTATTAGTTTCCATTGTCATTTGCCATGTCGGTAGTCAAGTAATGTGATGTGAATGCTATCAGGGTGTTATTCAATAGTTATAGGGATGTGAATGGCATATTTAGATGTACAGATGAATTTATGCATTGTTCTTAGGAGTAGAATGACTCTAGTGTAATCGATGAAATTTAACATGCATTCCCTCTTCATTTAGAGTTAGACACGAGAATGGAGTTAGGGAATCCACCCACTACCATTACAAAACCTAATATAATTTATCCTAATTTATTGATTCAATAAGGTTCACAAAAAATGTGGAAGCCATGGAAAACATAAAGCAAGAAACAACACTCTCTGAAGTTGAAGTCTAAGTCACCCAATAATGGACTCGATCTAGGAAAATTAAATAAGGTAAGTCCCTTGAATTTTAGTTCCTTTATGAGTTTTCTAATGTTTGTATAGATATTTCCAAATGTATAGTTGTTATATTCTTTCTTAGAGGCATTCCTCATGAATTTTATTTTACAATGGGCAAGTCAAGTATGGAAAAGTTTAAGGGATGGAAAATAGACTTTGTGAGGGATTTATTTAAGGGATATGTCTCAGTCCTCCTTTTTTCATTTGAATTTGCCCAAGAGTCTCTCAAATATGACACATGGGTCATTTATGGCTAGGCTTGGGAAACTCAACTTTAACCTGAAAGGGCCTTTTTTTTCTAAATATCCCATGAATATTGAATTGCATTTTATCAATCTTATGATTTAACCATTTATCTAAGACTTGGTCATTAAATTAGGCATAATTATTTCGTGTAAAAATGATATAGACAAAAAATCTAGCCTTAGGAATCACCCTAGAGAATGTTTTAAAATGGACCAATCAAAACGCCTACCCACTTATTCAGTTATATGATCCAGATTTTTCTTAACTAAAACCTACCATTTATCTTAACAATCCCAACCCCTATTTATAATATTGATAGTACAAACATTTGATATAATATTACCTCAAATACAAGCTCAAATAATAAATAAGAAAAACTTGACTCCAATATTATTTTAGTTCATTCATTGGTTCCACAAAAAAAACCCTCTTCATCATTTGATAACCCTAATGAAACTAATCCTATCCATAACATACATAATGATTATACTCAGCCCTTCTGAGTTTTTGTCAATCTAACGAATATTTATATCTCAAAAACCCAAGATAATGATACCCACATTATTGATAATTGGAATGTAGTTGGGAAAATCACTAGATCCTTTTCCAATCTTAGAGACTCCACACATGCTCTAGATAATGAAAGTTGTAGGTCCAATGTTCAAAATTCACCTAAAAACTAGGTTTAGAATGAGATTTATAGTAAAAGAGGAATCCTACTCATACACCAACCACCCTAAATCATTTATTCCTATTGCCAAATCCCTTCCTAAACATTCCAATCGATTTTATCTACATACTGACAATGAGGTAGAACAACCTCTTTCCAATGATGTTTAATGAAGCTCAACCTATTTGCATGGAATTTTTAAGGGTTCACCATCTCTAATAAAAAAATTCATTCCAAATAAGGGTTTAAATATCATCTCTATAATGTAATATTTATACAGGAGGCTAGAGTTGGCAAATCTACTCTAATTTTCAACTTGCATTGTATTAATAAACATCCATCACCTAGAATTGGGACAATCAAATTAAAATAAATTAATCAATACAAACTCAAGATAATAATAAAATATAAATAATTACTAAGAGGAATCAATCAAAAAAAATTTAACATTATCTTTCTCCCTTTCGATCTTCTTTCAAAGATTTTGTAATGTCTCTTGAAGACTGAATCTACACCTTAAAAACCTGAAATAGGATGTATGATTGCCAAATATGACAAGCTCAAGACTGGATTAATGGAAGAGAGTGATAGCGATAGCATAGGATTACATTAATTCCTTATCCAAATGCTTGGGATGCCCCTTAAATTTATGGAGGCATTGGAATAAAAATGGAGGGACAATTTCCCTCCCTAATTTCAAATTTGAAAAGGGAGAAAGTTCTAGAGATTAGAAATCTCTAGCCTTTCTTTTTGGGAGGCATGTGATTATAAAATGGGTGAAATAAAAATTTGAATGTTATAAATTATGTGGAAAGTGCGGTATTTCATGTAGTTAGGATTAATTAATTAAGGTCCTAAAGAGGTGATATTGATATGGGACATAGGGATTAAGTGTTGATATTAGACGATATTGGGCATAATTAAAAAAGTTAATTTAGTGAATAGAATTAGATGCATACATTTTTTACCTCTTTTAAAGGGCATTATGATTGGAATTATTAATGGTATTTCAAATAATAAAATAATCATGGATGAATATTGATAAATTATTGGATACAAGATACCCTTTTGAGGGGATAGGTGGTGAAGAATGAGATGGATGGCCGCTTGAAAGGAAGAAACATGGGCATGGTGTGAGAATAGACAAGGGAATTTTAGATGTGATATATATGAGGAGGAAGATGGAATTGACATTAGGAATGAGTTACACATTGAAAATACCCTTGGAAAAGACATATGCATAAATAGTGAAGATGATGATGTCATGGTTATCGACACATCCCTTGGGGAATCAACTATAATAAAAGAGTGATAAGACAAGAGGCTATAATCTTTTGACATATCCAAAGTAAGGATGCATGTAAGGGGGAGCTAAAATCTTGAATGTGATGAATAGGACACAAGATTATTGATGTATCCAAAGTAAAGATGTATGTAAGGGATAACCAATTACCAAATAAATTGAAGAATTAGACCATAAGATTTTGATGTATCCCAGGCAAGGATGCATGCCAAGGAGGGATATGGGCTAGAATTATAAAGACCACAAGCTTTCAATGTATCCCAAGCAAAGATGCATGTTGGGAGAGCATCAATCCAAAATAAAACAATGATTTAATAATTTTAATGATGGGTGTAACTCAAAGTGTATGCAATCAAAAATACATCATGTCTATAAAATAATCCTAACTTGAAGAAGATAGATCATACCATACACTTTTGATTGGGGATACATTAGATAATCAGGAACATGACTAATATGGGGATCCATTAGACCCAATTAGGGGATCTTTTATCATAATACACAATTATAGGGAAGGTTCCAAAGCCTATAATCAAGCACAATCATGTAATAACCCTAGCTAGGTCCTATGTTTTATATTCACTAAACTAATAACAAGTAAAGTAAAGTATAATATAGTGCTCACCAAAGTTTGTGGCACAAATTAGGGGTTAAAAACAATAAAATTAAACATGCATGAGAAATATATACCCACCTCAATGTATATAGAATCCTAATGCATGAAAGAGAAGTACAAATGCATATCTATCTACTCTTACAAATGAGGAAGAAAGTTAGGAATATTTACCTTTGAAGATGAACCTACCGAGCCTTAAACTCTCCCTTGAACAAGGTGATTTACAATAGGTTATTATGGTATGTAAATATGACAAGGATAAATCAACTCTAGGCTACATAACCTATCATTACATTCAAAGGACTTCTCTATAAGATAAGATTTGTATCACCAAAGAAAGTATGAAAGCCTAATCTTTCTCCTCAATTAGAATGGTGGATAATTAGTTGTGTAATAGCTCTCAAATCTTCTTCTCTTCTCTAAATAATGGTAAAATTAACTTGTATATATAGGTAGATTTAACCCTAAGCCCTTCCAAATGTTTTGGTCAATAAGGTTGACCTAGTCAACCTAGCATAGTTATGGACAAATTTACTAGGTCACGGGTCAGGTTGGTCAAGATCCTACCTAGACCCTAAATGAATTTAGCCTGAAATTGTACAAGGTCAACCTAGATGACCTAGTATAGTGAACAGTCGATAGGGGGTTAAGGCTAGGAAAATGGGGACAAAAGGTAATAAATGATTAAGGAGTGTGTAATAGAGAAGAACAAGCTTAGGGATAAGCTTTTTAGGAGATAAGTGTGTAGATAACAAGTGGTAAAAGGGACAATAATCCTATGAAGAACCAATAGTTTGTTCACCCCTTTCCTAGTGCACCCCTTAAGGCATGCACACTTGAATCTCATCACATGTCACATGATTACAACATGGGTTGGTGCTTCAGGAATAGAACATGATAACACATAATGTTGATGCTAAGTAAAATATAGTAAGGAACAAATAAGATAAATGAAAGGACATAATTGAAAAACACATACATTTACTTACCTCAGTGTTGTGGATAAAGATATAGACTGTAACATAAGTGAAGGAGTCCAATGTGAACAACATTAAGTGAACCTATAGAGATTAGTGCAAAAATTATCCAAAAAAAAAAATGGAACATAGGAATATATTAATGGAAAATATTATCTACAATGTCATGATTCCAGAACATTTTATGGTTCAAAAAATGGGTTAGTAAAAATAAATATATGAGTAAAACAATGAATCTGATGAAAAAAAATTGAAAAAAATAATGAAAAGTAAGTTTAAATAGGGTGAAAGGGAAGTCATTTGTTATTGTTGAATTGTGGGTGAGAGAAAAAGAGATCTAAGAGACAAAATAAGAGGAAATAGAGCTAGTATGGTGAGGAAATGATAATTGAGATGAGAGGGACTCCTAGTGGCCACAACGGGTGTAACACAGGTAGGAAACTAAGAATTTCAAACTTATTTTTGATTATTTTATTGAATTTAAATGGTTTATAGAAATTTGTAATTTAGAGAAATTCTAGGAACCAAAATGAACCCAAAAATTTTACTAAGGGTAGAAGAAACCAAATAGGGAAATGGGTTCAAAGGGATCAGAGTAATAACTACAAGAAAACATTTATTACTGGCAATGAAAGGGGTCAACATGCATGATCAACTAGGTCAACCTAGTTGACCTAGTAAGCTAAAAATTTATTAAATCCATACTACCGACTTAGTAGGTATGTGATGACTTAGTTTGTTTTTCATGCTACCGACTTAGTACATAACTATTGATTTAGTATAAGAAACCACTGTGAAAACTTAGTACTAAGGGGGGAAAGTAAAGGGCCAACTTAGTTTTTAAGTCAACCTAGTCAAAATAAGAAAAATTTGGTCAACCTAGTGTTTGAATAAGTGACCAAAATAGTATGAAAATGCATGAAATAGGCTAAAAGAGGGCTAGAAAGGTCTAGAATGGCTAACTAAGTATTAAAATGGATGAGTAGGCTAAAAAATAGGACAAATTGACAAAAAATGAATAAATTAAAGAAAATTGGGCTTGTTTTTGTTAAAGTTTTAGAAAGAATGTATTTTGACTATAAATGAAATGGAGGATCTAATACATCTTTTATTATTTTATGGTTATAGGGGTGTCTAAAGTTTTGATTCGTGGTGGATGTGGCATGGCTCTTAGACCTCTTGGAGTGATTGATAATTGAGGATTTTTTGAGATTGGTTGTCTTAGGTCTAGGAGGGATTATAGAGATTTGTCAATTTTTATTGAGTTCAGATTTGATAATCATGTTCCTAAGAGCCTGGGAATGATTAACTAATACATTTAGGTGGAATGTGGATGGGGATACCATTGAGATGGATATCACCCTAGAGGACATCCATGTTATACTTGGAATACTAATAGGAGGTACACCTAAGGCCATGGGAGTACTAGATGAATAAGAGAAGAGGAGAGACTTAGCCATTTTAGTGATGGGCTTAGAAAGGATATATCCTATTTGAAATTTATACATCTCAAATTTTGAATATTTGAAAGGTGATTATGGGACGTATGATAGCGTGTATGTTGTGTCACAAGTTAGATGTAAAGGTACCATTGTATGTGGTAGACTTATGCCAGATTATATTAAAACATTGGATACAATATGATTTAGGTTCTATCATCTAGGTACATCCTATGCATGACATGTATGGGATGTTGTCCAAAGGGTAGAAGTGTATAGGGACTATTATACTATTGAGTGTGTGGATATATGAGAGGTTTTTGATGTATCAAACAATTGGGTTACCCTATGTGGTTGATGATCAAATTCCTCAGCTATAAAGGTGGTAGTAGGATCAGGTAACATGGACTACACCTCACATGCCAAAATTTTGGATAGTTAGGTAGACAAATATTATGTGGTAGCCATATGATTACATTTTTATGGTATGGCTGAGTTAGGAGACAATGGCACTATCATTGACATGGACATAGATTATAAGCCATTATACCTAGTGGATAGAGTTGTATCTAGTGATGCATGTACTAGGATAGATGGAACTCCCTCACCTAGTAGCAATGATAGTGGTACCCACATTTTGGGCCAGGCATGTGAGAGAGCTAAGGAAGAGAGGAGGATTAGGCTCATTAGTTTTTAGGCTAATGATTAGGGCATGATGTGAGAAATCATGGACTGATCAAACATGATAGGTAGTAGATAGAGAGGAGATGGATGCAGATGTAGGAGTGTTAAAGGTTCCACTACTAGGACCAAAATAGGTTGAGAAGTGTCTCCTTCAATCATACCATTGATGAAGACACCAGCACTAGGAAAGAGCAAAGATAGTGGTCATCCTAAATGAACCATCAAGTGGGCCAAGACAAAGTTGGGTGATAGAGGTACCACTCAGTCGTAGCTTGAGATGGGCATGAGTGGTGACCCTAAGATTTGCTCTTAGGTGATGATCTATAGATGAAATAATCAAAGGATGCACTGATGGAGATACCATTCTTGATAGTTCCATATATGGTGAGATGGTAGTAGGTAACACATAGATAGGTAATACTAGATGGTTTGAATTTTGCTTAAGTTATTTGAGATAGATATATTTTTGAGATCTATTTGTGATCTAATATCTATTTGGTTTGAATTTTATATATTTTGTAGAGGATAAGACCAAATGGGGATCCTAAATGATGGTATCACTCCATGAGATCTTTAACAAGGCACTAATGCCAGATGACCTAACAACACTAGAAGATCCTAAGATAACGTCTACCTCAGGGAGCTATTTCAGACTAGCAGGAGAGGCTATAAGGCAAGCACAAGTGTGAAAAGAGGATACATAACCACTAGCAAGGGTTGGATAAAGAGAGGCATATGGATGATAGTCCTTGGCTAGGAGAGAGCCTCAAATATGACTACCACGACCCAAATAACATAGGTGTATGCCCAACTAACATAGGTATAGGCCTAGGTGGCCAACCTACATGCACAGGTGACAGGTCTGAGATATCAGATAGCCTCTTTATAGCATACTATTTAGAGGGGATAATCTAAGACATCTATGGGTCGCATGGTTAGGTCATGAGATAGATAGGATAGAGCCTAATAATAGATTTTTGATGATGTATATTTTTTTACTTTGTAAAAAAATATGATATATATAGATATCTCATTTTGGTAGTTGGATGTTAATCTTATGTGTTTGTATTATGGTTATGGTTTTGGATGCTTAGATATAATTATTTATATCATATGTATTTAGATATTGTTATATATGCTATATAAATATATGAGTTCTAGTTTATTTTCTAGCATTATGTAGGACATATGCATGGTTAAAAATAAATAAGCAAAAAATGTTTGGTAAAATATAATCAATCAAAAACAAAAGAACTACACACTATTTCATGTTGGGAAATATGTAATAAAAATAAAATGACTAAGCATAAATAACCAAAAGGTGGTAAAAAAAAGATGGAAAGAAGTTTGTTTTTAAACCAAGAGAAAGATTGGCACCAAATTAAATCAAGTATAATCACAATAAATCATGTTGGGAAGTATGAAATAATGTAATGAAGTGAAAAACATGTAAAAGAAAAAATGGTATAAAAACAAACTAATTAATTCAATCAATCATACTAAATCATGTTAGGAAGTAGAAGAGAAAAACAAAATTGGAAAAATTGGTCTTAAATTTATCATACTAATTCAAGCTGGGAATTATGAAAAATTCAAGAAAGGTTGTATTATTACATGCAATCAAAACATAAGAAGATAAAAATGAAAGAGTGACAAAGGAAACATATAAAATACTAAATTATTCTTGGAAGCATGTTAATGATGTGTAACTTCATGATCAATCACATCTTATCTCATATTTTACACATGTAATTTTTATTGTGACTCGAATTATTGAAAAAAATTGTGAGGAAGGCCAGGTCCTACACATGGTCTTACTCTTCAATTCAAAACACCAATGAGTTGGAATAAATTTGATAATTTGGTAGTAAGAAATGTTGGTAATAAGAGTGTGAATTTGTGGTAATTTGTGATGAAGGTCAAGCCTTATCCATGGTCTTACAATGCAACTCATAAATGGATTCCCTAAGGGAATGATTAGTGAACAAAATAATATCTCTCAATATAAAATGTGAGGAATGTAGGGCATGAAAAAATTAATGTAAACAATCATAACATAGGCATCTTATGAGAATACCTTATGAAATAGGAGGCATACTAAGGACATGAGAAGACACTAAGTGAATAGTGACCATCCATATATAAATAAAATTTGTTCGCTATAAACACTAAACTATGTAGAAAAATAAGTGTGATACTAAGATCATATCATGCAAGTATATGGATACAAGAAAATTAAAATGGACCTATAGAAACCTAAAACTACCCACTGATAACCTTCAACCAGGTTTTTGACCAATTTCTACCAAAGTGCATAATTTGGCTTTAAAACATCAAAACACATTAAAAGATTTGAAATTTTTATATTCAAGTGTCAATTTTTTCCAGGGTATCATTAAATGGGGTAATGCAATTTATTAAACAACTAACTTTGATCAGATCATTTTGATCAAAATGACATTTGCACACTTGGGTGCTCTAAATTACTCATTTCTATCAAATTTATTGTATGAGACACGTGTCTTTGTTATTTTGAATTGGAAAGATCTTAAATGGGAATATGGTTTCAATGCATCTAACATCAAATTCCAATTATAATATAGTCAAATTTTGAGCCCATAACAAGACATTTTGACTAATTTGATTAATTTGTTCACCAAAAGACAAAATTTACATCAAAATTGCCTAATCATGTTTAAAAGCTAATTAATTCAAATCATAAGCCTAATTAAGAATTCCATGGAAATTTTTGAATATTAATTTTTGGAAATGAATATTGAATATCTACATCATCAAATGACATCATTTTATGGGGTGGCATCCATAAGCCATAAATTTATAAAATATCAATATTAAGCCACCCCATGCCTCATTAAGACCCTCCCATGCCTCATCAATGCCTCGCATGCCTCATAAATGCCCCTTCTTCCCAAATAATGAGAAGGGTATTTATTGATTTTATTTGCATAATTGAATTTATTCATGGCCACACATCTCACTCTTAAGAAGGACAACCATGGTTGATCCAACCCATTTTGAAAAATATATAAATACAAGGCCTCACAACCATAATTTTAAGTTATCTTGGTGCAAAGTTATAATGATAAATTGATTCAAAAATCCATTTCAATTAATTTTATAATGATAAATTGTACAACCAAGACAAATCCACAAGACACATGGTGTTAAGAAGAGGTGTAGGATAGCCAAGCTCCATTGTAACAAACATTTTGAAGCACAAATCCAAGCAAGCCACTCTACAAAGCATTTGAAATCTCCAAGGAAGGTGAAGGAGTTTTTATTTCATGTTTTATTTATTATTTTTACATGTATGTTTTTTATTATAATCCTCCTTAGTGTCTAGGCCTAGAGATGTATGCTTATTAGTGTGTTTCTTTCAATTTGATTTCATTTTATAAATAACACAATACTAGCCACCTCTCTTGAGTCAAATTCCTAGTCTACATAATAAGACACCTAGTGTGGGTTAAAAAAAAAACATGATTCATTATTATATTTATTTCATTTGTTGATCAGGACATGCATATCCATATCAACAAGAATAACAGAATAAAAAACCATCACCCAAGATAGAACCAAACATGTACCATACCATTTCACATTGATATATCCTTTTACCATTTTACATACTTATCCAATCACCTTATTACTTGGGAAAAAACCTCTTGGCATTATATCCAACTTTCTACCATCCTTCTTATCATCTTATCTAATCTATAAAAACCCATCATTATCCTAAGCAATACCATACCATCCTATCATTCCATTCCTATTTAGACCAAAGCCTATTTTGATCTTGGTTCCTTTGGTTCTTTCCTCACTTTTCATGAGGGGTTTTTGATCAAGTTTCAACTCTTATCAAATCCATGTTTAAAATATAGTCTATAAAAGTAATGTGATAGTTGATCTAGCAAGATATCTTTCATTTTCCATCCTGTATCAAGTTGGTTTATGTGATCCTAATTATAACTGCCTATGGATGAATTAGTATTTCACTAGTCTTGCTACTAATTATAACTACCTATGGGCAAATTAGCATCATTGACCTATTCCTTTGTATCCTAGTTATAACTGTATATAGGCCAACTAGGGGAAACATTTGTTTATCATACATTTCTGCATCACCTTGTCATTACTATTTTCATTTGACTGGTCATTTGTCAAATTTGAGAACTTATTGGGACCTAGTTAGTTTTTCCTTTCCTTTTGTGTGAAAATAACTAATATGACTTGAGGTAATTTTAGGTATATATGGGTCATGCTCAATTTATGTTGAGGTCACCTCAGTCCCCCTTTCTATGCTCTCACCTTTTTATGATCAACTTAAGCCATGTTCTCACCATTTTATGAGCAACAAAATCCAAATGCTCTAACCATTTTCTGAGTAGGTATCTTGTCACTATCTAATGAGTTAAGATACCTTAAAAATTACAAAAACATTCAAGTATTTAAAAATCTAAAACCATTTGTCTTATCTAAGCCTAGTCAGTTATCCTCAAATTGACTTACATGGGAATGGTCATTATTAGGATGCTTTCTTTTGATTTTGTCTATAGGATTTCTATTTTTTTTGTTTGTTTTAAGTCACTTGTCTATTTGTGTGTTTTTTTGTTTGTTTGTTTTATTACCTATTTGTTTGCTTTCAATAATGTTACCTTGACTCAGTATATATGTGTTCATTGGTTGATTCCTTGAGCACATTATTATTGAATCCATCCATATTCATACATTGACATTGTTATCATATATTTTATCATTGGTACATTATTTTCAAGTGTTTATTAGATCAAGAGTCAGTCCTTATGTATATTTTAAGATAGTCTTCATGGTGTTCTATCATGATGCCTAACATCATGTGCTACAACAAAAATTAGTGTCAATAAAGTCTATAAGCAATGGAGTCATTGAAGTTTCTCCTTGGCACCTTGGTGAAAACCTTCCACCCATTTTGATCAAATCAACCCATTAACCATTATAGTTGTATCAATGCTAATAATAACATGCATCTCCTCATTGGTAGGTACAACTAAATCATTTCTAATGATTAATATCATTATTCTATTCATCTCTTTCATCACTTTGCACCTTCTGATATTAAATCTGTATTTTAGGTTATATCTTTGAGTTATGCTTTCTAATCAACCCTAACTAATGAATAATCATCTTAATCCAATTTAGGTCCTTTTGATGATTATAACTACCTATGGGCAAATCACTATTTTGACTTTTATTATTGATTATAACTACCTTTGGGCAAATTAGTACTTTTTAAATCAATGTATGCAAGCATTTTATTTTTTGGATTAATCTCATTCATGGGTTAGTTCTACCTTTCTTCTTACTTCATTTTGAGGGACCATGGATCCACATATTTGATAGCCACTCCCTCAAGGGGGCATCATCCTAAGTTTCCCAAACACCATTTGGATATTTTTAATCAATCATCATCTTCTTTTTTGCATACAGGCCTTTACTCATTATTTATTTGAGAAGTCATTAATATGCCAATAGCTTGAAATGCCTTCCCAAATAGGGGCAAATTGTAGACACCTAAAACTGATCACCAATAACTTTCAACTAGGCTTTTGACCAATTTATACCAAAGTGCACAATTTAGCTTAAAAACACTAAAATGCACTAAAAGAGTTAAAATTGTTATATTCAAGTGTGGAGTTTCACTAGGATATCACTAAATGGGTTAATGTAATTTATGATGTAGCTAACTTTGATCAAATTATTTTGAGTCAAAATGATATTTTTACACTTAGGTGCTCTAGATTGCTCTTTTATATCAAATTTATTATATGAGACACATGCCTTTGTTATTTTGAATTGGTAACATACTAAATGGGAATATGGTTCCAATGCATCTAACATCAACTTCCAATTACAATCCAATCAAATTTTAAGCTAAAAAATAAGACATTTTGATAAATTTGTAAACCAAGGGCCAAAATTTGCATCAAAATTACCTAATCATGTTTAAAAACTAATTAATCCAAATCATGAGCCTAATTAAGAATTCCAGGGAGCTTTTTTAATATTATTTTTGGAAATGAATATCGAATATATGCATCGTCAATGACATCAATTTTATGGGGTGGAATCCACAAGCCATAAATGCATAAAATATCAGGATTAAGCCACCCCATGCCTCATTAAGACCCTCCCATACCTTATCAATTCCTCTCATGCCTCATAAATTCCCCTTCTTCCCAAATCATGATGAGGGTATTTATGGATTTTATTTGCATAATTGAATTTATTCATTACCAAACATCTCAATCTTGAGATGGATGGTCATGGTTGATATAGCCCCTTTTGAAAAATATATACATACAAAACCTCACAACCATAATTTTGAGCTATCTTAGTGAAAAATTATAATGCTAAATTGATTCAAAAATCCATTGTAATTAGTTTTATAATGCCAAATTATTCAACCAAGCCAGATGGTTCCAAGAGGAGGAGGAGGATAGCCAAGATCCATTACAATAGACCTTTTGAAGCACAAAGCCAAGAAAGCCACTCTACAAACCATTTGGAAGCTCCAAGGAAGGTGAAGGAGGTTTTCTTTCATGTTTTAGTTATTTTTTGCATACGTATGTTTGTTATTATGCTCCTCCTTAGTGTCTAGGCCTATAAATGTATGCTTGTTAGTGTGTTTATTTTTATTTTATTTTATTTTGGAACTAACACAATACTAACCACCTCTCTTGACTCAAATTCATAGTCTACATAATGGCACACCTGGTATGGGCTAGTAGCTAACATGATTGGTTATTATGTTTGTATCATTTGCTAATCAAGATGTGAATTTCCACATCAGAAAAAATAACAAAATTATAAACCATCACCCAGGATAGAACTAAACATGTACCATACCATTTCACATTGTTATATCCTTTTACCATTGTTACATACCTGTCCAGTCACCTTATTACTTGGGGGAAACCCTCTTAGCATTCTATGCAGCTTTCTACCATCCTTCTTATCATCCTATCCAATCTATCAAACCCCATCATTATCCTAAGCAATACCATATTATCCTATCATTCCATTCCTATCTAGACCAAATATTATTTTGATCTTGGTTATTTTGGTTCTTCCCTTACTTTTTACAATGGGATTCTAATCAAATTTTAACTCTTATCAAATCCATGTTTAAAAGATAGTCTATGAAATTAGTGTGATAGTTGATTTAGATAGATATCTTTAATTTTCCATCCTATATCAATAATTTTATGTGAGGTTGATTATAACCACCTATAGATAAATTAGTATTTTACCAGTCTTGCTACTAATTATAAACACCTATGGTAAAATTAGTATCATTAACCTATTTCATTGTATCCTAGTTATAATCAGCTATGGGCAAACTAGGGGAAACATTTGTTTATCATGCATTACCTCATCACCTTATCATTAATCTTTTCATTTGACTGGCCATTTGTCAGATTTGAATTTTTTTGCTACCTAGTTTATTTTTCTTCACGTTTTGTGTGAAAAGAACTAATATGACTTAAGGTCATTTCAGGACTATGTCGATCATGCTCAATTCATGTTGAGGTCACCTCAGTCCCTCTTTCCATGATCTCACCATTTTGTGAGAAATAAAATCCAAATGCTCTCACCATTTTGTGAGTAGATATCTTGTCATTCTCTAATGAGTTAAGATACCTTGAAAATTCTAAAAACATTCAAATATTTAAAAATACAAAAACATTTGTCCTATCTAAGCTTAGTCAATTATTCTTAACTTTCCCTAGTAGGGCATGGTCATTATTAGTATGTTTTCCTTTGCTTTTGTCTTTAGGATTTCTATTTGTTTATTATTTCAAGTTGTTTATCTATTTTTGTGCTTTCTATGTGTTTCTTTATTTGTTTTTTTTATTGCCCATTTGTTTACTTTTAGTATTGTTGCCTTGACTTAGCATATATGCATTTATTGGGTGATTATTTGAGCATATTATTCTTGAGTCGATGATATTCATACATCGACATTATCATCATGGTTTTTATCATTAATGTATTATTTTCAAGTGTTTATTGGATTAAGAGTCAGTCCTTATGCATATTTTAGGATAGTCTTCATGGTTTTCTATCATGATGCCTACCATCACATGCTATAGTAAAAATCAACTTCAATAAATTCAACAAGAAATGGAGTCTTATATATTTCTCCATGGAACCTTGGCAAAAACCTTCCACCAATCTTGATTGAGTCAACCCATTGACCATTCTAGTTGTATTAATGCTAATAAGGACATGAATCTCCTCATTAGTAGGTATAATTTAATCATTTATAATGATCAATCTTATTCTTATATTCATCTCTTTCATCACTTTACACCCACTAAACTTTAATCTGTATTCTAGATTATATATTTGAGTTATTCTTGCTAATCAGCCCTAACTGGGGTAGAATCATCTTAATCCAAATTAGGTCCTTTTAATGATTATAACCACCTACAAGTAAATCATTATTTTAACTTTTATTCTTGATTATAATTGCCTTTGGGTAAATCAATACTTTTTAAATCAATGCATGTAAGCATTTTCTCATTTGGATTAATCTCTACCATGGGTTAGTTCCACCTTTCTACTTGCTTCTTTTTGAGGGACTATCCATCCACATATGTGATGGCCACTCCCTCAAGGGGTCATCATCTTAGGCTTCCCAAACATCATTTGGAGATTTTTATTCAATCATCATCTTCTTTTTGGCATACAAGCCTTTACTCATTATTTGAGAAGACATTATTCTGCATATAGCTTACAACTCCTTTCTAAATAGGGGAAAACTATAGACACCTAAAATTATCCACCGATAACCTTCGACAAAGCTTTCGATGAATTTCTACCAAAGTGCACAACTTGGCTTAAAAACACTAAAATAAATTAAAAGAGTTTAAATTATTATATTCAAGTGCCAATTTTTTCTAGGGTATTCTTAAATGGGGCAATACAATTTATGAAATAACTAACTTCAATTAGATCATTTTGAGTCAAAAGGACATTTTCACACCTGGGTGCTCTGTATTGATCTTTTTTATAAAATTTATTATACAAGACACATACATTTATTATTTTGCATTAAAAACATACTAAATGGGAATACAATTCCAATGCATCTAACATCAACTTCCAATTCCAATCCAATCAAATTTTGAGCCAATAGTAATACATTTTGACCAATTTGATTAATTTCTTCACCAAGGGCCAAAATTTGCATCAAAATTGTCTAATCATGTTTAAAATCTAGTTAATTCAAATCATTAGGCTAATTAAGAATTCCATGGAGCTTTTTTAATTTTTTTTTTTGGAAATAAATATTGAATATCTACATCATCAAATAATATCATTTCTATGGGGTGGCTTCCACAAGCCATAAATACTTAAAATATCAAGATTAAACCATAGCATGCCTCATTAAGACCCTCCCATTCCTCATCAATGTCTATCATGCCTCATAAATGCCCTTTCTTCCCAAATCATGATGAGAGTATTTATGGATTTTATTTGCATAATTAGATTTATTCATGGCCACACATCTCAATCTTGAGATGGATGGTCATGGTTGATCCAACCCCTTTTGAAAAATATATAAATACAAGGCCTCACAACCATAATTTTAAGCTATGTTGGTGCAAAGTTATAATACTAATTTTTTTCCAAAAGCCATTGTAATTATTGTTATAATACCAAATTATTCAACCAAGCCAAAGCCACAAGCCACATAGTGTCAAGAGGAGGTGGAGGATAGTTAAGCTCCATTACAATATACCTTTTGAAGCATAAAGATGAGCAAGCCACTCTATGAACCATTTGAAAGATCCAAGGATGGTGAAGGATGTTTTCTTTCATGTTTTAGTTGTTGTTTTCATATATATGGTTGTTATTATGCTCCTCCTTAGTGTCTAGGAATAGAGATATATGCTTTTTAGTGTGTTTCTTTCAATTTGATTTCATTTTGGAATTAATGGAATACTAACCACCTCTCTTGAGTCAAATTCCTAGTCTATAGGACCTACCTTCCCATGACATGTTCCCCATTCCTCATGACCCCTTATAGATCCATCAATCTATTGCAACGATTGGGTACTTGCATGAAAAAGTAAGTAACACTAAAAGATTTTTTTAATCTCCTTTTCTAATTTACTATCCTAGCACACCCAATGGACACTAGATCCATCATGAATCCAACTATGGAGTTTGAGATTTGACTAGAAGAAGGAGATGCACTTTAAATCATGCATTTTAGTGTGATTTGACTTTTTAAGGATTTTGAATTTTTTTTCATTTGTATCATTGCCTTTTATTAAATAATTTGGATTTTTAATGTTTTATGGATTTTTTGAGATTCACACTCCATATGGACTTAGAATGACCAATCATAAGAGATAGAGTGATACACATGAATGAGATATAGGCTTAGGCTAAAGGAAGCTAAGTGACCAAAGATAAGACTAACTAGAACACTTAGGGTTACTAATGAATTGGCATGCTATCTCAGGTCTCAACCAATATATGATTAGTTTGTTAAAAATGAATAAAGGATATCCAAATTGGATAGTTGAAAGGAAATTATAATGAGATTAATTGTTTATTAACTAATCACATGGTAAATAAGGAATGACTAAAGGGAACAAGGTTTGCATAACCAAGTCATAATGACAATTATCCATGTATATAGAGATAAGAAATCAAATAATCATGAAAAGAAAATAAGGGAGTTTTTAAGAAATAAACTTAAGAAGAAAAAGAAAGAAATGATAAAGAAGACATCTATAAGCAAACTTAAATGACATTATAAGCAATGTAAAGTGCAAAATCAAAGTCACCATGTAAGATAATAATAATTTGACACAATGTCAAATTATATAACAAAATAGATAAAGATAAGATTGGATCACATGTCCAATACAAATGAAAATTTAAGAACACCATGCATGTTCTCATAAATACTGATATATTTTCCCATAAACATTATCCAAAACATCTGATAAGTCTATATGATGTTGGATGTGAACCACAACTAATGTCTCATCTATCTTCAATAAAAACTAGGAAAATACTTCATATCTAATCTCCTCAATGGAAAAGTTAGGAATGATTGATGAATCATATTTTTGACGGATATCAGGTAAGGGATGCTCAAAATCATGCATGGGAGTGGACTCTATGGGAGATGAAGGGATTGTCAATGGAGAAGGTTCCGTAGGTGAGGGACTCACAAGTGGAGAAGGATCCATATCTGAGGGAAGGTCCATAGGTGAAGGAAAATGAGGTGAAGAAGGGACCAAAATATGGGATGAAGCCATAAGAGGTTTAACCATAAGGGAATAAGGGGGAACATTCTTGTTGGAACCACCTATGGGAGGAATGGTATAAGGTGCAAGAATAGTTAAAATATGATATTTAAGGTGCTGTTAAAGGATGTGGAAATGATCAGTGTGATGGGTGCCACATTGGTTCCAAAGATAGTACATTTATTTATACTTAATAATATACTTAGGTAGTACCTTTAGGGGAGGTATAAGGATGCAAAGTGTCAATATATTATCATAACTTGTGATAATGCATGGATGAATGATTATATGTGCCATATAAGTAATAGATCTACTTGTGAGTAGGCTTGGTAGATGTAATCATAGGAGGAGGTGTAATAGAAGTAAAAGAATCTTGGGAAGCCTCATTTTGTGGGAAATGGAGTCATCTATGGTAAAGGAAGAAAACCATCACTGAGAAAATGGGGTGGTGGTGAAGGGACTGGACTAGGCTTGATGGAAAGAATGATGGGATCAGAAGTAGGAATAGACTCAACTAAAGTGAAAGCAAGAATGGGCTTTGATGTGGGATATACTAAGGGAGTGGTGGGATATACATAAATATGAAGGAGATTTGTACACATCTCAATAATAAGTAGGCTATAGGGGTCACAGTACCTAGCAAAGTGATAGGGCCCAATCATAGAATGATCCATAAGCATATTCCTATGAGGTTATTCAAAAATTGGAGGTGTCCACACCATCTCTACCCTATAATAGAGAGGAAAAATTCTAAAATGAGGAACTCTATATGATTTAATATGGGAAGATATACTAAAAGGATGAAGGAAAGAGGAATGATAATAGATAATCTCAGTGTCACAAGCCTGGACAAGACCACCTAAGAATGGATCATCTGAGGAATAACCATCATCATAATAAAGTGTATGAATATGAATAACATAGGTAGGGATGAAATTATCATCAAATAAGGTATGATGAATGGAATGTTGAGTCTTATTCAAGACAATGAGGATGTCATCATAGGGTGGTCTGTGAGAATGAGGTTGCAAAGAAGCAGGAAGCTGAGAGATGAGATGAGGTGAGAGATCATAATTTTTAATATTAAGATTAATCTCATTAGGGTCATCATCATTAGAATCTAGGATCTTGGGGTAATATTCCCAATGAGTTTGGGATGACCATTATAACCTCGAGGGGAATTAATAGGAAAGTTGAATCATTGAGACTCATGAAATGGAACATTGGGTAAAGGTTCAAGAGTAGGAATCTTGAAGACACCCTAGTATTGGGATTAATCACAATTATAAGGGTTAATGTCAATTTTAATATTATAGATTGCTCCATTATAAAGAAATTTAATGCATTGGCAGGTAGAATAAGCTACTTCTTGCATATGATGAGTCAATGGCCTACCAAGTAGAATGTTGTAAGATAGAGGAAAGTTAAATATCTTCACCTTCACGTGAATGGTGATATGTGGGATGGTAATGGGAATCCAGACACAACCTAAAGCAAGAATTTTCCTTTGATCATATCCCTAATATGTGATGCATGTAGATTTGAGATTGCATTCAAAATATCCAATATTTTTTATAAAATCAAGAGAGGTAACACAAGTGTTAGAACCCTCATCAATAAAGGCATGCTTGACTTGGATATTACCAATTTGGATACTAATAAATAGAGGTGAATCATCTACATAAATTATAATCTCATTAGGAATCATGAAAGTGATGGGAAACTTGAGGGAAAGAGAAGTGTTTATTATTTCATCAACATGGATAGACATCTCTTTGTATTATTGTAATATGTTATCTTTAGATCCAGATAAGGTTTCTTCACATCCTACTAAGGAAGGATGAGGGATGTTCATTTCACACAAAATTTTCATGAGAGAATTTCAATGATGTAGAGAGGTCCTCATAATCTCAATAAAAATTATATAGGATGGGAGATTAGTGAGTTTCATGATGGGATCACACTCATCATAGCCTATAATAAGATTATTATAAATAGGTGCATAGTGGTGGATAAGGTCCTCAAAAGGAGGATCCAAAGTACATTATAATTTATGTTGATAATAGGTATAAGGTTTAGAATAAGGTTGTAAATTATGTTGAGAAGATGAATCAGTTGATGCATGTTAGTTTTGAGAATTGTTAGAATAAGTGTTGATAGAAGCTTAAATGTCATTAGTGTTAGGTAAAAAAGATAGAGGGATGGTTGAAATAGTATAAGAAATGTTATCTAAGGGAGGAGTTAGAATTGGTTCACCAAAATTTAATGTCATATTTCCCTAACTCATTTAAGTGAGTTGGATAAGAATCTTGGATAACATGAAATGTGCAAGACAATGGAAGGGTGTAGATAGGTTGAGGATCAATGAAAGCATTCACCCTTCACATATTAGTCATATTAACCACATTATCTTATGTATTTGGGTCAATAATACTATCTACATTATTGGTCGAAGGGGTGGGATTATATTGGTTATATTGGTGATTTAGAAGAGGCTCTTTACAGATAGCCAATCAAGGCTTGATATTTAATATTAGTTTCATGGGATTTGAAAGCAATGTCATATGTTTGTTCTCATTTATGAATGATAAAATCATGATAAAAATTAGGACCAAGAAGTAAATCCATAGCCAAATTATGCAACTACCTAAAGGTCTCATGATAATGACCCTAACTAGCATGAAACCAACAAAATTTATTGGCATCATACCAAGATTTCATAGGATGAATGAGATCAATTTCTCATGGTAGAGGCCTAGTAGATATTTTATTAATTTGGATAAGGATAAGGGTTTGTGAAAATTGATGTTATTAGGTGAAGATAAATGAGGATGGGTGAATTATTGAGAAAGGGGAGATGGTTCTAAAGATTGGTTAAGAACAACAACTTGAATAGTGTGAATGGTATCATAAGAGTTTGTGATACCATCATTAGTATCATGATGATTCTTGTTATTGAGTAAAATATGAGGACCCACAGAAGGTTAGGTTGGCTCAAATTGATGCATAAATAAATCTTGATGTTTTAATTGGTCAATGGCCTCCTCTAAAGTACATGGAGAGAGCACGGACCTGACATTACAAATTAGGAAAAAGAGCATTCATAAAGAGATGAAAAAGGTTATCATCGAACATGTTATGTTAAAATTTATTGGAAAATGTTTTCCACCTTTTAAAAAAATCTCAGGTAGTTTTGTTTTCAATTTGCTCACAATTGATAAAATGGGCCAAGGTATTCTCAATAAGATCACTAATTTAGAATTCTTGGACTAGAGCATTTACTAAATCTTCCAAACTAGTAATATAATGAGTTTTAAGTTGATTTTTCCAATGCAAATCATCTCTTATTAGGGTTTTGGATAATATATTGGTAGTGGCAAAGGTGTTTAATTTGAAAAAATCTTTATAGGAATTTATAAACATTTTTAGATGAAGAGTAGGATCAGTTGATCCATTGTAAAAAATGGTAGGGGTGATACCTCCTATATTGATATTAGCAATTTGAGATATAAGAGGCTCATTTTAAAGATTATTGATTGTCTTGTTGATAAGAGGAGGTTGAAAGATGATACTACCATGGGAATACCAAAGAGTAGTGGGGGAACATTTTGATCATGCATGCCCCATGGTATCTATTGAAGGTGGGTTTAAAGATGGATAAGGTGGTTTTGCATTCACAACATTTGATTTATATTGTGATCCTAAAAAGTATTCATGTGATGGGTTTGAGTTGAATTATTGGAATTAATTGAAGCATTATAATTAGAATTAATGGCTTTGGTACCAATATTGGTATTGATAAGAGTTTGAGAGGAGTTCTTAGAATGTGAGGCACTAGTTATAAAATTTTCTTATGTAGCAAAAGATGGACTAATAAAGGGATGAGAATAGGAATCACTAGAAGTAGGATTACCATGGGTATAAAATGGTACACTAGTGGAAGCGGTAAGGAGAGTAGGTCTTGGAAGAGGCCAACTAAATATAGAACCTACCATATTAGTGTAGATACTAGGCATGGAGGTAGAAGAAGTTAAAGAAGAAGAAGCCATGGTATGAGAAGGGGTAAAAATAGAGGGAAGAGGTTGAGAATCAAATAAACTAGTATCCCAAAATCTATGTGAGAATGTAGGAGAAGGTGAATGAGGCTCTTCAACTTGACCAATAATCATGATATGGTAAATGGTAGAAGGAACCTTTCCTCGATGTTGACAAAATTCAAAGATAAAGAAGAGCATTTGAGGGGTATACTTTAATTTGGGTTGATCTTAAAGTGAGAAGAGAGGATTACGTAATGAAGAGGAATAAAGAGGGGTACCATAATTTTTTTTGTGAGTGGATAAATTAATTTTTCTATCATCTAAGAGAGGATCCCTAAGCTACTTATGGGAGACCCTATGAGGGTTGGTAAAACTCATCATATATGTTGAGTTTAGCTCAGTGTTATCTTCAAATAAGAAGTTCATGATGAAGTAAAAGGACTAAGTAAGGAAAACATGACGTGAAAGTAAGGAAATAAGAAAAGGAAAATAACTATAGAAAATTGACTAAGTTGACCTAGTACAAAAATAAGGTCTAAAAGTTAAGAAAATAGGAATATAGAATTGACTGTGTCAACCTAGTTTTGTAACCTGGGCAACAAATAGGTAGAAAAAGATACAAATTTTATAGGTTCAACCTAATTATATATATTTTGAAGTATAAAATAGTAATGTGTCAACAAGGTTGACCTAGTAATATAAGCAAGGAAGCTGGATAGTATGTAAGAGACTATGTGGAGTAGAATAACTGTGTACTAAAACAAGAATTTTTTTACAAATACTTTTGAAAGAAAGAAATTAAAGAAAAAATATAATAATTTGGGTCAATAAGGATGATCTAATTGAGGTACATAGCACAAAATCTTACACCAATAATGCAAGTTTTTACAATACAACATACAATTAAACAAAGATCAAGTAGTCAACTTGGAAAGTAAATGATAGCTAAGTGGCCATCCTGAATGTTGTTAGATTATTAGAATACGATTTTAGATGTGATAGGGAGTTGGATGTAAGAAATGAACTATAAATAAATATATGGATGGTTTCAAGATGTTTATACTAAAATATATCTTTATTGGCAATGGTACTAGTCTAGTATTGGGGCCTACCCCCTCACTTCACACACTATAGTGATAAGGGTGTCGAGTGCTTTGCCAATATATATCATTAACCAAAAATTATAATTGGCCAAAAAACCAAGTTGGATTCCCCTTTGGTGATGAAATCCAAGTAGGTAGGCCTTGGGTAGATAATTTTTTAAATACATTTTTAAGATTTTATGATTTGGTAGTGTGTGTATAAAAGAGAAAAATAGTGAAACTAAATAGTATATTAAAAAACCACCTAATTAGACTATGTGATCTATTCTAAGAATGAAAACAACTAAAAATGAAAGTGTGAGATAATTACTATCATATAAGTGTTAATTATTATTTTAAAACATAGTACAATGTCATTTTAGATGATAGTCTATGTAGATATTACAAAACATAGTCGATAGTATCACTGCTACACTGCTAAAGCAAGGGTCTAAAAAAGAACTACATCGATAAGGTCAACCTATTTTTCTAGATAGAATACAAAATATAGAATTACATCGACATGGCCTATCTAGTTTGTTGTATGGGTTTAGTTTTAAAGACTATAAACTGTAAAAAAATAGAATTTTAATGAATTAAAAAAATGATAGAGAATGAGAGAAAGGAACTTTGGTGAGTTGGAAGATGCCTAGAATTTGAAAATTTTATATTTAAGTTGCTTGAAATCTCTAACAAATAAGCTGATTTGGTTGACCTAGCTCTATAAAACCCTATTGTTGAATCTTGTAAAGTATACTGCATTGCCAGGGTCAATCTAGTATCTTTTTTAGAAGTCTAAAAAGTTTACTATATCGGTAGGGTTGATCTAGTAGTCTGTTTAGAAATCTAGAAAATGTACTATGTTGATAGAGTCGACCTAGTATACTATACCTGATGAAAAAATTGCACAAATAGAACAAAGTCATATTGATGTGACTATGTATTAAACCTACACATAGAGGTTATAACTATACTAACACTATCGACCTAGTATCATAAATATAGAGAAATAAATTGATAAAATAATTAAAAATGTGAGATAAAACCTGCAAGGGTTAGATTCATGTTGGGTTTACTAAAATGTATGAAATTATAAATACATCATGTCTATAAATCAATCCTAATTCAAATAAGATAGATCATACCATACACTTCTGATTGGGGATACATTGGATAATCTTGAACATGACCAATATGGGAATCTGCTAGACCCAATTAGGGGATTTCTTATCACAATACATAATGTTAGGGAGGTTTCTAAAGCCTCTAGTCAAACACAATTATGTAATAAACCTAGCTAGGTCCTATGTTTTATATTCACTAAATTAATAACAAGTAAAGTAAAGTTTAGTCTAGTGCTCACCAAAGCTTATGGTATAAAGTGGGGGTTAGAAATAATCAAATTAAATATGCATAATAAACATATACTCATGTCAATATATAGGGAATCCTAATGAATGAAAAATAAGTACAAATGCATATCCATATACTCTTATAGAGGAGGAATAAAGTTAGGAATACTTACCTTTGAAGATGAACTCATCGATCCTCAATCTCTCCCTTGGCCAAGGTGATTCACAAGAGTTTGTTGTTGTATATAAGAATGAGAAGGATAAATTATCTCTAGGATACACAACCTATTAATTCATCCAAAAGACTTATCCACAAGATAAGATCCATATCTCCAAAGAAAGTATGAAACCCTAAGCTTGCTCCTCAAGTATAATGGTGGATAATCATATGCATAATAGATCTTACTTCTTCTTTCTCTTTTCTAAATAATGGAAAAATGAACTTGTATATATAGGTAGATTTAATTCTAAGCCCTTCTAAACATTTTGCTGATAGGGTCAACCCACTTGACCTAACACATTTATGGACAAGAAATCACTCGATCACGAGCTAAGTCAGCCAAGAGCCAACCTAGACCCTAATTGAATTTCACCCAAAACTATACAGGGTAGACCTAGTTGACCCAGTACAATGAATAGTCAAAAGGGCATTAAGGCTAGGATAAAAGGTAGGAAATGACTAAGGAGTGTGCAATAGAGAAGAATAATATTAGGGATAAATTTTTTAGGAGATAAGTGTGTAGATAAAAAGTGGAAAAATGTATAACAATCTTACGAATCACTAATGGTTTACCCACCCCTTTCTTGGTGCACTCTTTAAGGCATGCACTCAGAGAGATTAAGATTTGATAGGTTTCTACAAGATAAATAACATTTGTAATTGATAAAGTTTGAAAATATTATGTATATACACATAACATGTGTCAAATGAGAGTAATAAGTAGTGTATAGAGAAAAAATGATGTGATTGAGTGACCAAGGGATGAAAGGAAAGGATTGGTTAGTACATGTTATCTATCTTTGGGTAACATGGGTAACCAAGTGTTGCCTAAAAACTCTCAAGAGACCTCAGGATGATTTAATTCTCCCAAAGATGGAAGAATGATGTGAGGAACAAAATATTAGATGAGGAATGGAGGAAATAGATTAATTAGATGTAAAGAATAAGGGTGGATGAGATGAAGTGTTGGTAATCAATGAACTACAATCTGATGGTATCAATGATGCCTCCAGTAAAGATAGATTCAAAGGGAGAATAAATGAGGGTGTCATGGTTATTGACATATACCAAGGGAGAATAAACCATAACAAAAGACTGACAAAGAGATCTATGACATTTCAACATATCCCATGTAAGGACACTTGCTTAGGAGAACTATGGGTCTCAATTGGAGGAGAGATGAGTGTCATTATAATTTAGAGAATTTATTGATGGATAGTATTGGGTAGGATATGGGTTATACTAATGAAGGATATGGGTCATGATTATTCCATGATGATGGTTGATTGGACCTTAAGAAACTCAGGTGACTGAGGCGCTGATGAAGTGTAAAGAAGAGCAAAAGTTAATGGAGTTTTATGATTGGAATAATCCCATATGACTTGGGAGTAGTAGGTTGGGAGTGAGAAATGTGGATAAATAGGAATGAAAAATAAAATGGAGGCACAAGAAAAAATAGAGGTGATACAAAGAGGTGGTTTCATTGGAAGAGTTGAGGAATGATTTTAGGTTGCTAATACGAGGTGGTAGAATGGGGCAGTAGGAGTGGAGTGGTAGCAGTTATGATCAAGTAATCCAATAAGGGTGGTTAGATCATATGTTATCTTCAAAATTAAATATAATTAAAATGAAAACAAACACACTAACATTCATAACACTATCTTGCCTATATCAAAGGGAGAAACATAGTGAAGAAAAACAATTGAATAAAGCACAACTAAAATGTAAGAGAACTTACCTTTCTTACCTTCCTTGAATGCTCCAAGATATTTATTCATTTGGCTTGCTTATACTGTGCTCAATAAGTATTCATCAATGGAGCTTAGATATCTCCATCTTTCCTTGACACCATGGCTAGTTTGATATGGCTTTGATATGGCTTAATGGCTTAGCTCAATTTTGGCATTATAACACTATGTATTTGTTGCATGCCCTAAATCCTACATCATAACATTACTATGTCCAAGATCTCATAAATGAGAGGGAAATGCTTATATTTATAGGTTTTATAAAAGAGCTTGGAATGGTTTCTAACCTCACCTTAATTCATTAATTAACCCTAATAGAGTTAAAAGGTGTCCAAACCTCATGATTATCATGGAATAGGCATGGGTGAGATATTGTGGATTTTGGACAAATCACAAAAGGTAATTATGAATTTCTAAGATATTATTTGATTTTTTAATTTCCTTTTTGATAATCTATTTAATTTCTAAAGGATTATTCAATTAGGAATTCAATTAGGTTTTGCATGTTAATTAATTCTTTTAACGCTTTTAAACATTTCCAAGTGTTGATTTAATTAAGTTGTTTATTTTCTCTATTTAATTTATTTTTTGTCCAAATTGCATGTTATGAATCCAAATTAGAGATGTTTATAAATTCTTAGGCTAGATATTCAAAGGTTGGTAATAACTGATTTATAGATGGGTATGAATCCATTGGTGGTTAATTTTAGGTGTCTATAGTTTATCCCTGTTTGGGAAGGTATTAAAATTTGTAATCATAGTAACATCTTCTAAAAGAATAAAAAGGTTTTTTATGCTTAAAACTTCAATGAAAATGTATTAAATATAGTTTCCCCCTTGAGGGAGTAGAAGGAAAAATGGTTTAGAAAAAGGTCCCTTGAAAAAAGAAATGAATGGACTAGATAGATGGAAACACAATGATTTTACCAAAGATGGTTAGAATAATTGAGAATGCAAGTGGGATGGTGTAAAATGATTTTCCCATAGGTGGTTATAAGAATTGTACCTCAATAGGGGAAAATATGATATGAATATTTAAGTGGAATGATATACAATGATTTTCCCATAGGTGAATATAATCATTAGTATCCTGATTATGGCAAATAAGCCTCTAGTGGGCAGAAGAAAGTGAATGATTTGCCCAAATGTGGTTATAATCATTAACCCTCAAATTGGTGAAATGCAATGATTTTATTGAAGGTGGCTATAATCACTATAAATGTAAGTGTGATGGTGTACAGTGATTTGCCCATAGGTGGTTATAATCATTGTACCTTGATAGTGGAAAACATGATATGAAATGATCATGGAAAACATGATGATGTAAAATTGATATAGAGGATAAAGATGAATTAAATGACTTTCTAGTAAGGAGATTCTCATCCAAACTGGTAAGGAGAAAAATTATTTCATTTTTTAATTACTTTTTTTAGGATATAATTAGGATTAGATTGGAAATGTTTCTAGTGTTTGTGCTAAGGAGTATCATTGTTGCATTTACCATGTAGACTTCTCAAAGCTGATTTTTGTTGTAGCACATGATGGTATGCATCATAATAGAACACCATGAGGACTTGACCAAAATATGCATAAGGACTAACTTCTGATCCAATATTCAAGGGAAAATAATGCACCAATGATTAAAACCATGATGACAATGTTGACGTATGAATATGTATGGATTCAAAAATAATGCACAAAAAATCACCCAATGAATGCACATAGATTAAGGGAATTGAACGGAACAAGGAGGTTTAGCGATGGCTGTGCGCAAGGAAGGGCACGGGGAAGGGCACGGAGGAGACCAACGGCTAAGCGACCCGCCTACAGCTCCCAGCTTGGGTGGAGAGGGCGTGGGAGGGCGAGATGCAGCGAAGACTGCGTTTTATTCTGGCGAAAGGGTTAAATTGAATAAGGTAAATGGCTGTTTGCTCAGAAGGCAGGATAGACCAGTTTTAATTATTCCACAGGAAACAATTCAGGAGGATATTGAATATCTCTCCTCACATACTTTAATTTGCAAGTTTTTGGGAATTAGAATCCCCCAGCCAGCCTTGGAAGCTTGGATCAGGCGCTCCTGGGCAGTTGAGGGAGATTTCGACATTATGTTGGCAGCAAACAACTACTTTTTGGTGAGTTTCTCCTCTGTAGCGGATCGTAATCGGATTTTCGAAGGAGGGCCTTATTTCTATGAACGGGTAGGCCTCTTTCTTAAGCCTTGGCATGTGGGTTTCAACACGGCTGAGGAAATCCCAGCGTGTGTCCCGGTTTGGGTGAGACTACCCCGGCTGCCGTTGGAATTCTGGAGGGAAGACATTCTTAAACAAATAGCAGCTCTGCTGGGAACCCCAACAGCAATAGCCCACCAATCCCTTGACAAGAAAGTTATTACATATGCTCGGGTGTGTGTAGACATGGATTTATCAAAACCTCTTCCTGATTCCCTGGAGATTTGTTTGGGTTCCCTGACATGGATTCAACAGATTGACTATGAGTCCATTCCTTTCAGGTGCAGAATATGTCATGTTTACGGACACCTCCATAGACAATGCCCTCTGGCTGCCAAAGATAAAGGACCAATGACAGAGAGCTCAAAGCCTTCTTCAGTACCTGCTGATAAGTTTCCTGGGAGTGTGGCTCAGCTTCAAAAAACAAAACCTCCTCAGGACAGCATGAGTAAAGGTAAAAATCTTGTTGCTGGAATTGGGGCGTAGGACTCTGCTGATCCCTTTAATAGCGGAGTGGAGGAGTTTACTCCAGTCAGAAAGTGGGCTAGAGGCCGTGGAACTAGGAGAGGGGCTGTGGATAGGCATTTGGAGCAGAGTTTTAACAAATTCGACGCCCTGGATAATATGGTTGAGGAAGAGGGGTTTCCCTCTCAGGCCCTTGGGGAAGCTTCAGGGCAGCAACTGCATTGTCCTGAACCTATGGAAGACCAAGATAGTATGGATCAAACACTCCCAGCTGGACCTCTAGGCTTAGAGGAAGGACAATTGATGCATGACATTGAGAATAAGGAGAAAGAAGTCAAATGGGCTGATTTGGTGAAGGAGGGCGATGCTTGGAAAAAAGACAAAAATTCTGTTCTGGCACTTGGGCTAAGCCAAAAACTTTTCAAAAAAGCCACATCCTCTGGTGCTCCCAAGGCTGGAAGGAGGAAAGACCAGGATAAACTCAAAATTACAGGTGATCATTTGGTGGAATCTGGGGCGGTTAAGACCATGGAAGAGCACTTCCCCCAAACCACCCAATGATAGTGCTATCTTGGAATGTTCGGGGTTTGAATAGCTACCCCAGGCAAAAAGCTATTCGCAGTTTGGTTTGGGATCACTCTCCGGACATTTTTTGTATCCAGGAGACGAAACTTTCTGTTGACTCGTTTATTGCTTGTATGCCAAATTTTTGGCAGAATGGGCAATGGCAATGTGTGGGAGCTAAAGGCAGCTCGGGAGGGCTTGCTATGGGATGGGACCAAAGAAAAATTTTGCCACAACATTGGATCTCTTGTCTCTCGGCCTTGTCAATGGTGGCATCTTCTCTGGAGACCGGGGAGTTATGCTTGGTGACCTCCGTCTACGCTCCTGTTGACATTGTTGGGCAGCAGCAGCTTTGGGCACATATCCGATACATCAGGCAATGCTTTCCCTTTCTACCATGGATACTAACTGGGGACTTTAATGCGGTGATTAGCCTGGAGGAGAAGCGTGGGGGACTAAGCCGCTTAGGCTCCTCTTCTGAGTGCCTGCGCCATCATATGGAGATGCTTCGTATTTCCGATGTGAAACCGTCCAACGGAATTTTTACTTGGAGTAACCGAAGAACAGGTAATGAGGCAATTTCTGAACGTCTTGATAGATTTTTAGTCTCCTCTTTCTGGCAATCCAGTGCTTTCACTCTCACTTGTGAGATCTTAGATTGGAGGGGCTCGGACCATTGGCCTATTAAACTTTCCATAGGTCAGATTGGGGGTCCTAAAAAACCTCCTTTCAAATTCCAGTTGATGTGGTTGCGGGATCCTTCCCTTTATGATCTCATAGGTCAATGGTGGAGACAGGGAAGCCCGCCTTATGGCACTGCCATGTTCTCCTTCATGAAAAAGCTTCAGTTTGTTAAAAGGAAATTACAGATTTGGAACAGGACTTGTTTTGGAAATCTGCAGAGTCAGAAGAAGCTTGCACAAGACCAGTTGGATGGCATCACCAGGCAGATAAGAGAGTTTGGACTCTCGGAAGACCTTCGCCTACGCGAAGGCAGAGCGGCCTCTTTGCTGGCGGAATGGGATCTTAGGGAGGAGATCTATTGGAAGCAGAAGGCGAGAATTGATTGGCTTCAGGAAGGAGATAAGAATACGGCCTTTTTTCATAAGTCTGTACAAGGGAGGCGCAATGGTAATTTTATTACTTCTCTTATCACTCAGGATGGAACTCATCTCTCCTCCTCTCAGGATATTAGTAGAGAAGCTGTCCGGTATTTCTCTGATCTTTTTGACAGTAACACATTGATAGATGAAGAGGCAGAAAATGAAGTGCTGTCCTGTATTCCGTCCTTGGTGGATGATAGAATGAATGAAGATCTTTTGCATCCGATTGGTATAGCTGAAGTGGAGGAAGCTTTGTTCAGTATGAAGAGAGGTAAAGCCCCTGGTCCGGATGGATTTCCTGCTGATTTTTTCCAAGACTTCTGGGATATTATTAAGCATGACCTGGTAAGTGTTATACAGGAGTCCTATGCTAACAAAGAAATGTTGCGGGCTTTGAATGCTACCTTCCTGGTGTTAATACCAAAGAAGGAGCAGGCAAATAAGCTGGATATGTACAGACCTATTGCGCTTTGTAATGTTGTCTATAAGGTGATTACTAAGCTCATAGCGCAAAGGCTGAAAGGGCTCCTTCCCAATCTTATTTCGGAGGAACAAGGAGGCTTTGTGGCAGGTAAGCAAATTATTGACGGAGTTGTGATAGCTTCGGAGGCTATTCACTCCATGAAAAGATCTCATGAGAAGGCTATGTTTATCAAGCTTGATCTTGCTAAAGCCTATGACAGGGTTAGCTGGAGGTTGGTGCAGAAGGTTCTTTCTGCTTTTGGGTTCAAACAGGATTGGATTAGGTGGGTGTTAAGCTGTATCACTACGCCTTCCTTTTCTGTTCTTGTCAATGGAGCGCCAACGGAGCTTTTTGGAGCTTCTAGGGGGCTTCGGCAAGGGGACCCAATTTCTCCTTACTTGTTTATCCTTATGGCGGAAGGGCTGGGCAGGTTCTTCAAACACAGAGTCTCTCAGAATGCTATTCAGGGATGGAAGTGGGAGGGCAGAATATCCACCTTATCCCACCTTCAATTTGTTGATGATACTATCTTGGTTGGTGAAGCTAGGATCAAAGAAGCCGAGGCTGTCCGCATCACTCTTGATAAGTATTTGGCGGCTTCTGGACAGCAGATCAATGAGCATAAATCTTCTATTTACTTTTTCAACACGCCTGAATCTATCCAGGCAAGAATAGCTACTATTCTTCGTTTTCAGATTCAGACCCTCCCTGTGATTTATCTAGGCGTTCCTATTGTTGTGGGACGTCAACCTAGGCTATTTTGGCAGAACATTCTGGACAAGCTGAGACAGAAGGTAAGCCACTGGACTTATAGATGGTTATCTACTGCAGGTAGGGTGATTTTGTTACAATCGGTTATTCAGGCTTTACCAATATATAGGAGCATGGTTCAGTGTGCCCCAGCCTACTTTCTTGAAGAATATGATGCTCTGTCCAGGAAATTTTTGTGGAGTGGTAATCTGCAATCTTCTAAATGGAGTCTCGTCAATTGGGACTTGGTGTGTAGACCTAAGCAGGAAGGTGGTCTGGGCCTTCGCTCGGCTAGTGTGGCTAGCATTGCTCTTGCTGCCAAGCTTTATTGGAGGTGGTGCACTAATCATTCGGCCTGGTGGGCGCGTATTCTGACAGCCAAGTACTTTCCGGACACTCATATTCATGATATTGCCAGATTTCCTCTTGAGGGGAGAGGGTCTATGATATGGGAGACCCTCAAGCATGGTGCACATTTGGTTAAGCAAGGCTTATTCTCGATGTGCCGTAGTGGTTCTGAGGCTCTATTCTGGATGGACTCTTGGGATGGGTTTCCCCCACTTTTACAGTCCCACCCGCACCTCCAAACCATGGCGAACTCTTTTCATCAGGTTGGGTGGAGTGAGGTGAAGCATTACAAAGAACCTTATAACATAGGAGTTACTATTGGTTTCAGGTGGAAGCATTCCTCGGATTGGCCGCCTGGAGGCTCGCAGGAGGAGAGAGAAGAATTAGCCCTTATTCTGAAGAATAGAAGGTGTGGAGCGTTGCATGGATGTGATGAATTGGCTTGGAGTGGGGACTCAACAGGAAGGTACTCTGTTGCTGCTGGCTACAAAACTTTGCTTAAGCAAACAAGAGAGTTTGGGCAGTTTCAATGGGGAACGAAAGTGTGGAATCGAATGGCGTGGCCCAAATGTAATTTTTTCCTCTGGCTCCTCACGCACAATAGATGTCTCACCTGGGATAATCTGTGTCGGAGAGGATTTCAGGGACCGTCTATGTGTATGCTATGTTTTAGCAATGAGGAGACAGTTGCCCATATGTTCTTTCAGTGTTTGTTTGCTCAACAGGTTTGGCACCTATGGTGGAGCGCGTGGAGAACCTCTTGTAGACATGTCTCCTCTGTTAATGAATTTTGGGCCCGATTGGGCCAGGCTCCTCTTAAAAATTCCTTGCTGCAGGTGGCCTGGGAGGTGGGGCCATCCTTCATATTTTGGAATTTATGGCTGGAGAGGAATAGGCGCATCTTCAGGGGAGCACGGATGGATTTCAGGCAGCTGTGGAACAAGATTGCTGTTGCGCTGCAGGAAACGTGCTTGGCCAAGTCTGCGCTTGAAGTCAATGTGGAACAAGCGGCTGCGGACTTGCTTGGACGCCTGGGAATTGATGTTCCCAGCGATGGCGTGGGAAGGAAACACTTTGGTCTGCCAAAGGGAAGGCGCCAGTTGGCGCGACCAGTCAACAGAGCTGGGCATTGGACGCCCCCAGACAAAGACTGCATCAAAATTAACACAGATGGGTCTTCCCGTGGGAACCCAGGAGCTGCGGGTATTGGGGGAATTGCTCGGGACTGTCTTGGTAACATTAAATTTTTGTTTTCTATTTACAGAGGCTGTTATACTAACAACCAGATGGAAGCTGAAGCCATTCTTGAGGCGGTTGAAGGTTGTTGTCGGGAGCGCCATCGCAATGTCATCTGTGAATCGGATTCACAAGTTGTTGTTAATTTACTAAATAACAGCAATTCTGGTAATACTGATTGGAGTTTACAAGTTATTATCCAGCATATTAAATTTTTTAGTTCGTCTTTGAATGAGATTTCTTTTCAACACATTCCGAGGGAATGGAATGAGGTTGCAGACTGCTTAGCTAAGTGGGCCTCAGAGAATGGGGCAGATTGGAGAATTACGGAGGAGAATCTCCTTCCGCTGAATTTGTATCAAAAGCTGGTCCATTTGGTGGATTAGGAGAAAAAATTGTAATTGGCTTTGCCTGGTTTACTCAATAAATTTTTACCCCCGGTTTAGTTAAAAAAAATGCACATAGATTAAATCGATGCAATAGTACTAAAATAAATCAAATAGACACACAAACAAACAAATAAAAACACAAACAAAATAAAGATATATTATAAACAAATAAATAAAATGAAGAAACATTTCCCATAGAAAATAGGTAACAAATTAGCAAACAAACAAGATGGGGGAATAAAAGAAAAGGAAGGGGGTGGCCAATCTCTTTCCATATGTAATAGATAAGTGGACACTGCCTACATAGTTCCATGGATGTAATATCCAAAAAAAAACATCAGGCTAAATGTAGTTCTTCTAAGTTATGGGATAAAAGAAAATGATATGAAAGAAAACATGATGAATGCTATAAAAGAATAGGAATGATCTTGAAAAATGGCAAGTGCATGTGACAAGGCCAAAAAGGATGGGGAAAATAAATGACAAGTGGATTTTTGTGACTTAGTAAGGGTTTCCATAATCCTTAAGGCAAAAAGGTGGTTGATGTTTTTGGTTTTTATAAATGGTTTTACAAATGTTTTTGTAATTTTGGAGTATCTCAACTTAATCAAGAATGATGAGATACTAAACGGTCTAATCTTGAAAAATGACAAGAGCATGGAAAAACTTAAATGTTTCTCAAAAAATGGAGAGAGAATATGGTAAAATGAGATTGATATCACCTCAACATGAATTGAGCATAGCGTACATAGTCCAAAAAAGGCCTCGAGTCATAGTAGTTCCATATTACAGTAGAGGAATCTGACTAGTGTAGTAGCCAATTCAAACAAAATAGGCATAGTTGGCATAATGACATAGTACAACATAGGAATGGCAAGTTGGTATGTCAGGGAATAATAAACAAATGTTGCCTTTAGTTTTTCCATAGGTGGTTATAATTAAGATACAATTACTTAGATCAATGATATTAATTTTCCCATAAGTGGTTATAATTAGTAACAAGACCGGTGAGTCACTAATTTACCCATAGGTGGTTATAATCAAGTTCACACAAAAAAACATGATATAGAATGAAATAAGAAATAAAGGATACAACTACCCAAACTTCTGTCATACTACTCCAAAATATGTTCTTTGTCTGGAATTATTGAAACAACTACTAAAATTAATCATATTCTTCATGTTGAAAGTGAAACTAATGGATGAACCAAGGTCAAACAAGCTAGGTAGGGAGGATAAAAACATGTTGGTTGATAGAAAAGGTATGGTAGAATATAATGTTATAATGGCAAAGTGATAGAATGATATAATGGTAAAATGGAAATGGTATAATGGCAAGATGGTTTCCCCCAAGTGATAAGACAATAAAAATAGCAAAATAAAATGACAAAGTTATTGGCATGGTAAATGTTTTTGGTTGATGATGCTTGTTGGTTTTTGTGTTTTTAGCTCGAGTATATAATTTTGCTGTTATTATTGATGTGGAGATGCACATCTTGATCAACATATGATAAAAATAGAATAATTAATCATGTAAATTACTAGCCTACACCTCTTCTGAATAATTGCTCCATTAAGAACTGGCTACAGATTTGGATCCAAATGATGTTGTTTTGATCTTTTTTGATCATTGATTCTATTTTCTTCAAGCATCGAGACAAGGTATATTTTTAGCCTATATAAATTAAAGTACTACCAAAGATGGTAAATATGGATGAATTTTAGATGATAGGTTTGATTGGTAAATGGAATGGTTGATGATAATGGAATGTGTAATGGTTGGGAAACAAATGAAGATCAACATTTTTAGGCACACACAATATTTTTGATTCCATATTTGACATAACTTTGGATGTGATGGGGATAAAGACTTTAAATATGATCTCGATAAGACCACCAAATTCTTAATTTTTTTGGGATTGAGAGTAGCTACCATCTAATTAGGTTGTAGATTAGAAGTTATGTTGATTTTATCTTAAATAATGTCTTCATCAAGCAGTGAATGAATTTTGTGCTTAGCTATTGGTGCCTCTAAGAGGTTTTCACCAATGAATTTGTGTTGATTATCCCATAGTGCGTTTGATAAGGTTTCACTAAAAAATGTTCACTTTTGACTTTGATTATCTTCTAGCACCTCTAAAAAGGTTTCACAAGAAAATGTTGAGTTTGAACTTAGATAGTCCCTAGTGCCTTTGAAAAGGTTTCACTAGAAGATTGTTCTTATTCTACATGAAGTTGGTCTTAAACTCCTTATTCTTAAATTGATATGTCACCATGGATGTAATTTAACAAGCTATGATTCTATCAGTCCCAACTGACACTTGTGTGAGATGGAATGTCAACAACATGGCTATGTTATTTGGTGATAATGGCATGTAGAATAGTAATGGAATGGGGAGAGTTAACATAATCCTCATAGAAGATAGTAGGAGAAATTGTGTTGATGTTGAAGTAATCATCCTCAAAAACTATAAAGGGATCATAAATGTATTCAAATTGATATGCAAGTCATGCGTAACTGATATTATAATAGCCATAAACATATTCTGATTCTAAATCTGATTCTGACTCAATGGACTCTGAATCTGATGTTGAGACTAACATTGATCTACTTCTAATGCTAAATCTAATTTTGGTTCAATAATAGAACTTATCTATAAATTTTATTCTTCATCTAGTGTGGACACTATTATAATGATGTTTTTTTGAATTCTTGGTTTGAGACAAGTAATAGTCTATGATGGCATAATGGGCTCTTCAGGAAAAAGCTTTGCTAAGAAAGACTATACAGAGATTACTTTGTCAAAGTGAGACTCCTCAATAATGGGAAATAGGTCAAGAGATAACTTTTCATATATTGTCTTGTCATTGGGAGTCTATTGAAAAATAGGTATATGGTCAAGGTAATGATTTGCCCAAAGGTAGTTATAATCATTAAGAAGGGACTCAGGAAATAGTAGCTTGTCAGAGTGAGACTCTTCAATAATAGGTATAGGATCAAAATGAGATTTATCATAGGTTGACTTATCACAAATGGTTGGTTCAAGAATAAAATCTTGGATTGGTTGGTTTTCTTGGCCTTGGTTTACAATCAATTATAAAATACCAATTTTAAACACATCTTTGTTTTCAAATGATTGGAGGTATTGATAGGCTTGGTTGGGGTTGGATAATTGGTAGGGGTTTTCTAAAGTGGGGAATGACTAGAAATAGTTTAATAGTGACTAGAAGTTGGATAATGGTAGGGTGTTATGGATCTTGATTTCTTGTATGAGCCAAAGGAAGAAGTCCTGAAATGATGGTAGTAGGGTGTTGTGTATCTTGATTGCTCACACAAGATAAATGATGAGGTCCTAGAATGATAAAGGGAGGGCATTATGGAGATTATTTTATCACACAAGCCAAAGGATGAGGTCCTATTAAAATCAAAGGGCATTGTGGAGCTTGATTGCTCACATGAACCAAAGGATGAAGACCTAAAATGGTATTGGTAGTGCATTATGGAGTTTAGTTTCTCACACAAGTCAAAGGATGAGGTCCTAAAATGATAATCTTGGGGCAGTATGGATCTTGATTTCTCACACAAGCCAAAGGACAAGTTCCCATAATGATAAGGGGAGGGCATTGTGGAACTTGGTTTCTCACATAAGGCAAAGGATGAGGTCTTACAATGATAAGGTTGGGGTGTTTTGGAGCTTGGTTGTTCGTACAATCCAAAGGACTAGGTCTTAGAATGGTAATGGTATCACTTAGACATTGTAGATCTTGGTAGCTCACACACTATGAAGGAGGGTTAATGGTATAGGTGGGGGATTGGGTGGTCACATAAGGGTGAGTATAATAACAAAACTAGCCTTAAGAATGGATCAATGCACCCTGCACTTGAGAATTTTGTCTTTTCTCCCCAAATTAAGGATTGAAAGGAGGGTATGGATCCTATTCCCAAATAACATCATCCTTGTCCCTGTAAGGATTTCCAATTGGATTTTGTGAATCCTAACTGTATTCCCCAAATCAAGTATTTTGGGGAGGATAAGAATCCTTCTCACCAACCATATTGTTGTCATAAGGGTCTTCTTAAAACAAATCAAAGTAATTTTGTGTGACCATTCCATCATAACTTGTATTATACATGACTCCATCGTAAGTGTAGCTAGACATATCCAAATCAATAATAACACTCTGCAAAAAGGACTATAGATCTACAAACTCTGAAAATGATGCCTAAAGGATAAAAGGCTCAAACTTGGTCTAACTTAGTCAAAATAAGTGGATTCATATCTCCAAAAAGGTCTATGCCAAGACTTGGTAAAAATAGTATAATGTAAAATGTCTAATGTTAATTGTCTCACATAAACAAGGTCAAGCAAAGTGAACTAAAAACAAGATGCCAAACTCTAGGTCCTAACATGTTTCAAATAGGTCAAAACTAGGAAAGGTAAAAGAGTCACTAAGACTTTTGGCCAAACATGACATCAAAATCTAGACTTGAAACAAGGATGATGATTTTAATCTAAAAAATTTGTAACCCTTTGACATGAACAAGGAACTTGATTCTAGATTGAAATATGATAAAATTGGTAAAAACACAAAACAAAAGGCACTTCAAATATGGGCTGATTTTTTCAAACAAAAGCACAAATAATGCAATTTTCAAATTTTGGGTCAAAAATTAACCTAAATTATGCAACCCAAAAGAAAAATATATGTGTATCAGCCCCTGTAAAATTATGCCTAAACAAAAATCAATCAATGTTTAGATCTGAACTTGTGAAATTTAATCAAAGAATTAACTTAAGAAAAATAGGGTTTTAATGAACAATAAGATATGTAAATTTGAATACCATGATTTTGTTAAACAAATATCCAACAAGGCACATGATTTGGTTTCAATAATGTGAAACTTAGAGATAAAACATGATAAGTATATTGAAACAATTTGGGTAGCATAATGACATTATCACTCCCAAAAGATGTGATGATGGTTTATTTCAAATAATTCTAAGGTATGAAACCTGAATTGATTTGGGTAGTATAATGTTACCTATTTCAATCAAGTGACATACACTATGTTTTGACATAAAAAGTTTTCTAAGTTAAATCAAGGTGTCAAACGAATGCCATAACACCTCCTCAAACAATGGAGTAATGTTGGACACAAGACTCATTAATGATGTGGTATAAAAAATAAAGTTTTAGATCTAACACACCAAGCAATAAAAGAATAAATGATAGAATACAACTAAGTATATCATCCTAGATCCTATCAAGGTGTATTAAAGTGGGGTTGACTAAAACTTACAAGTTATGACCGTATAAATAGATCCCATGTATGGTGAACACAAGGGAAGCAACACATCAGTTGAGTTCATACCAATAAACTTATCATGCAAGGGTCTATTCCTTTACATGATGATACCATATTTAGACTTCTTAGTGGTATCACTTAGTTGACCATCCCTGACTCAGGCCTTCATTACTAAAGGAGAGGTTAGCCACTCAACCCCCTAGCTCTAGGTGTATATGTTCCCATATTTGTATACCCCATCATGGAGCATGGTTGAAACACTATCAAGAGATGAATCCCTAAGTCAGTGCTTCTGTAGAGAAATCTTGAGAGGTAATGACATCCCTTTCATAATTCAAATTGCATGAAAAAAATACTAGTAGAAAGACTTAAGGGTTGCCTTTAGACCAGCCAATACCATATGGGTTAGGAGGAAATCTTAGGTAACTTTATTTATATACCTTGGATAGGCACTAAATATAATTAAAAGTCATTTTTGATCCCACAAGTTCCCTGTAGTAGACAGGGGGAAGCATACACATGTTATTCTTTTTGTGAAAACACCAAATAATTTGCAAACAATAATGAGTAAAGTTTGATTTTAAGCACCAAATTGAATGTGATGATGTTATTTACTTGGCCCCTTAGATTAAGTGTGAAATATTGATATAATTTCACAACACAACTTAAAAAAAAACATCTATGTTTATTTTAAATGCAAAATCCAAGTGTTCAATATTTAGATTATGCTTGTATTTAAATACATCATAGGGTAAAGTGGAGTAGAAGCATATAGGTAGATGAGGCTGAAGAGTGATAGAGTTACAAGGGTGAGAGATGGGGAAAAAGTCATAAGGTTAGGGTAAGGGGTGTATGCACCTAAAATTTCTCACCTCATTACCATTGATAATATTCCTATTAATCAACACTAATTCCACTAATCCCATCTATTATAATTCATTCTATTAATTTATCATAATCCTAGCCATATATATAATATACCCATCCATAATTCTTCATTCACTATCCTTAGTCTAATCCTATTCCTTCATTAATTCTATATCAAAATCTTTATTATCCTAATATAATCTTAGTTATCTATTATTTGGGAAATTTTAATTCTCATGACCCCATCTAACCACTACTAGCTACTCCTTAGGCTACTCCTTAGGCTTCTCTACACCCATGCCACCTAATCCTTCTCTAATCCCCATATAACCTTCTTCTAATCATCATTAACCCCTAAATAGAGTTCTATAACTCTCCAAATCTATAACTCTCTCTAACCTAGCCTTCCTCTCTATAAACATCTAATTATAGAGGTTTTTAAGGAATTTAATATTCCTCAGATAATCTAAAACCATTGATCTCTTCCCTCTAAGTTTGAATCTCATCCATAGATCTTCCCTCCTTTCCTCTATATAACCAACACTAATCCATGTCCAATTGTCAATTGATCCAAGCATCCATTATCAACATCTCTAATCCAGGATCATAGTGTCAATCTGAGTCTAATTATTCAAGTAAAAATCCTAGAATGGAGGCATGATAAGGTTAAAATAATGGTAAGCATGTTTTATTGGTTTTGATTTGCCTTCTTTATCCATTTCTATTGGTGTTATCAAGTTTTGGGTTTTTATTATCATTTTGATAATATTGCATTGAACTTGAAATTCGGTGCACATTTTGGTGACCATAGTAGGACATGTTACCCATTTAATCCATTTTGATTTTTGGTTGTGGTTTTTCTAACCTATAGGGTTATTTGGATCAATAAAAATTCAAAATTTTGCAATTTTTGTGTGCACAAGTTACAATCATAGGTTTCCACTAATAGTCACAACATTGCACTGGTCATTAGCGATATTATCACTGTAAGTAATGATATTGTATTAATCATCTCCTTAACCACTAACTATCTAACTATGTAGGTTTTTAGATTTTTGATAATCTTATGACTTGCAATTAGTTATATTATTAGGTGAGTCACAACATTATCTAACCTAGTCATGGTATTGTAAATCAATAACAATTTTGTGCTGCAAGTTCATTTTTAACATAACCATGACTTACCTAGTCATAATTTTATCCTGCTAATAGTGGTATTATCAATGAGAGTCACATTATTGCCAATTTTTATGAAAGTCCTAAAAATTTGATCTCTATCATCAGATTTTTATGGTTTTGTTCTGATAGTTTGTGTTTTTATAGGGGTTCTATTAAAATATAGTTTATTGTTCAATGTTTTAGGGGTTTTTGGCTTTATAATCATATGTATTACCTAAACCCAATTTTGTATCAAAATTATGTTTGGTTATTTTGTTTGGTATATATCTTTTAGAGGTTCAACAGGGAAGAAGGCCAAGAGTAGAAGGAAACATTTGAAGACAAAAACACAATCACATCGGGCCCTTTTCCCTTTTCCTTATTCTTTACAATACTACAAGTATCAACACTTTTAGACTTGTGGGATTGATCTTTACAATAGCAATATTGTAGTTGTTGTAACATTTTTGTCATTTTATTACTTGTCACGTAGTCTTTTGAATCTTAGTCAAGTAAGGGTAAAATAATATATCTAGGCATAGGCATGTTTTTGCTGATCAAATTTTTACTCTAAATTTTGGATATTATGGTAAGAAATCTAAGGGTTCAATTTTAAAATTTAATATAATACAAAAATTTTAATCTATTTTCAACCATCTATACATAATCCTTGCATCCAAAACAATTTGTCATTTATAAATATGTCTGTGTCAAAGTCTAAATCTATTTTCTTTTTCATTTATGCACAATATCATGACTCTCAATTTATTTACAGTTGTAACTTTGTCATTCCTAGTAAAAATTTTATGATTTATGATAAAACCATGATTATCGATCTAGAGGTTAATAGTGATATTGTCATTCTTAGTCATGGGTTTGTCAAAATAGTCATGGTTTTATAGTTAACCATCACCTTTAAGCCAACCACTACAATATCATAACTTGTGAATCATGGTTTTGTCTGACAAGACATGGTTTTGCATTGTATAGTTACAATTTTGCATTAATTTTCTTCCTTTCAATTTGGTCCTTTTTGGGTGCATTATTTGAGTCATTTTTTGAGAATTTTGAGTCACTCCAAGCCTCCCTCAAATACCAAATTTCTTTTAGCAGTGAAATGATCTACCCCTCAACCTCATGTGTTACCCCTAGACCTCAAAAGGGCCTCTACCCTTTGACCCTGTGAGGGGTATTTCCCCTTGACCCCACTGGGGGCAGCCTCACCTATATCCATGCGTCATGTCTCGTTCACCCCAAAGAAGTTATAGAGCCAAACCATGATTTTTTTAGGGTGTTTTATTAAGGCATATTTGTCTAACATCTTGTTTATTATAGGGTTTATTTTGCTAACATCATCTTATAGGTCATATTTTGGGTCAAACATTCGATTTTGTAGGATACCCCTCAAGAGTGATTTATTGAAACTACTAATCTTATTGTTGCAGGACCCCACTCTTAAATTACATATCAAACTACTAACCCATGTGCTTGTAGGCCACTAGTCAAAGACCCATTTTGGCACTTTTCACATCATGTTTGTATTGTATATATTGTTTTTAATCATCTTATTGTGTGTATATATATTTAGTGAAAAATCTTTCCTTGTATATAATTGTTTATGTGTTGATTTATAAATAATTTGTCATATCATACTCATCACACATAGGTAATTAAAATGGTTAATTAATTATATCATGTGTTTGCTTAATTGTTGATTCATCCCTCTAGGATAGCATGTGATGTGAAATTGATATCTATGCATGCGATTTATGTATAGGAGTTAGTTTTATGGATTTCATCACCGTGCACTAACCAAACTCTATGTTTTGGTAGAGTATAAAAATGTTAGACATCTATCATTAGGCTAAGTGGTTGACCCTATACAAGTCATCCATGAAGGGTAAGGGTTAACTCTCTGAACCAGACATTAAAAATCACCCTATATGAACTAGGTCCCCAACGTACCTTTGTGTATATTGGAGACACCCTTAGAGATCCCATTCAGCCTAGCATATAACCTTTTAGCTATATTAGGTATACCATTATAGGAGTCAATATTAGCTCTGAAGAAGCCATCAAGTGCATGTAGGGTTGAGAGGGTTTAGTTGATTTCATAATGGGTCACCAACATCCAAAATTACTTGTGAAGCTATTTGATGGTGTGGACATCAGGTTACATACCCTTGAGTTTACTAATCATAGGTTGTGGCTTGCTTTCTTGGGTGTGTGTTGTGCTAAACCCATATTGTTTATGAGTTAACTTAACCTTTTACCTATCCAAACCTATCCAAGTCATTTGCATGTATCATCTTGTATATCATTACCACATCTCTATCCCATCATCCTTTGTATATCTCCTAGTCATCATCCTTGTCATGTTATCATTATATATATATTGTCTTTATCCCATGTTATCTTGTCTATTCATACCTACTTATCATAATTCATCCCTCATCTTACCTTGTACATGTCATCTTATACACCCCATCACATATTTAAATCACATCTTGTATATTCTTGTCCCATCCTTTTGTATATAATTTTATTCTCTTGTACATTCTTTTTGTTAAGGTTTGGAGCTAAAAGCTTCACCAAATGAGCAAGTTGCAAGTTGCAGGATTCACACAGTTGCCGATGATGGTCAGGAACAAACCAGAGGCTACCGGCATTGGTAGTAGATTATTCGACGTCTGCCACAGGCAGACTGGCAGGGACCAATGTCGGTCACCTGTGCATCCAAAATCTATTTCCGTAGATAGAACAAAATGTTTGCATGGAAAGTTGAACTGTTGGTATTGAGTTCAAGTTTCTATTTTAAGTAGAATTGATTTGAGCCCTTGATTAGGAGGTGTAATCTAATGGTTGATATTGTATGCTCATGAATCTCTAAAGTTATATATTAGGGATAGATCTTCATAGCTTAGAGAGAGAAAATAAGTTTCTTCAATTGTAATTCCTTCTGTAAAGAGTTTAATACAAGTTTTCAGGGTGGTTTCTTATATCTCTTGTTCTTTGTTATTTTTGATTCTAGTTACTTATCTTTCTGGTTTAATTCTGCATTTAATTACTTTCATATAGTAATCAATTTTGTTGGTTGATCCCCAACAAGTGGTATTAGAGCTCAGGTCGACTAACAGGTGTTTTAGATCTGGTTAGTGTGTATTGATTACAGGTTACTCACAAGGATTTCTGTTTGAGTGGGAGAAGCAATGGCAGAAGAAAGTAAACTTAGAATGGAGAAGTTTAACGACAAGAATTACCAATTATGGAGAATGCAAATAGAAGATTATATGTATCAAAAAGATCTATACTTACCATTAGGTGGGGTTTCAAAGAAGCCCACAGACATGGAAGATGAAGAATGGGAAGTTCTTGATAGAAAGGCTCTTGGATCTATAAGATTGAGTCTATCATCTACTGTGACATCTAATTTATCATAGGCAAAGTCTATGGAAAAGTTAATGACTACTTTTACAACTTTATATGAAAAACCCTCAGCCTCAAATAAGGTATATCTTATGAAACAGTTATTTAATTTGCAAATGCAGGAAAGTGGATCTGTATCTAATCATCTAAATGATTTCCATGAAATTGTGAATCAATTAAATTTAGTCAAAATAGTGTTTAATGATGAAATTAAAGCTCTATTAATCTTATGCTCTTTACCTGAGAGCTGGCATAGCTTGGTAATGGTAGTTAGTAATACTGCATCTGCTTCAAATATTTTAAAAGTAGATGATGTTGTTAGTGAAATCTTGAATGAAGAAATTCACAGGAAAAGCATAGAGGAAACATCAGGGAATGCTTTAAGTTTTGAGAGCAGGGGAAGGCAAAAAGAGTTTGAGAGAAAGGGAGATCAAGGTCTAAGTCAAAGATGAGAAGTAGATCCAAATCTAGAAATGGTAGGAGGATAGCCTGCTAGAATTGTGGAAAGATAAGGCACATAAGCAAAGATTGCTGGTCAAAACCAAAAAAGGACATTCAGCATGAAGGTAAAGAAGAGGCAAAAGTTACAGGTATTGTTGCACAAGGTGCTCTTATATTCTCTTTGCATAATAATATAGAATCTTGGGTTTTATATTTTGATGCCTCTTTCCATGCAACCCCTAATAGAGAATATTTTAGTGACTATGTCCATGGAGATTTTGGAATAGTTTATCTAGGGGATGATGAGCCTTGTAAAATTGTTGGCAAAGGAAAAGTGCAGCTGAAAATGCATAATGGCAACACATGGGTGTTGAGAGATGTCATGCATGTTCCCAGCCTGAAGAGAAATTTGATTTCTGTAGGAAAGTTAGGGGATGAGGGTTGTACAATAACTCTCACAGCTGAATCTTGGAAGGTTTCCAAGGGTGCACTTATATTGGCCAGAGGTAAGAGAGTAGGTACTCTCTATTTATGTAATTATATTACTGATAATTCTCAGAGGTAAGAGAGTAGGTACTCTCTATTTATGTAATTATATTACTGATAATTCTCCTTCTATATTATCTACTTCAGATGTAGATGCAAAGTTGTGGCGCCAGAGGCTTGGCCACATGAGTGAGAAGGGAATGACAATTCTTAAGTCAAAAGGTAAGCTTTCAGATTTGAAAAGCATAGATCTTGATTTTTGTGAGCACTGTATTTTTGGGAAATAGAAGAGAGTGTGTTTTCTCAAGACTGTGTCAACAAAGAAGAAGCACAAGTTGGAGCTTGTTCACACAGACGTGTGGGGACCAGCTCAAATTGCTTCAATTAGAGGATCACAATACTATGTTTTCTTTATAGATGATGCTACAAGAAAGGTATGGATCTATTGCATAAAGAAGAAATCTGATGTTTTTGACATGTTTAAGATTTGGAAAGCTATGGTTGAGATTGAAATAGGTAGGAGATTGAAGTGCCTGAGATCTGACAATGGTGGTGAGTTCTACAGCTACAAGTTTAACTGGTATTATTATATGCATGGAATCCATAGGCAAAGCATGATTCCAAGGACACCTTAGCAAAATGGAGTTGCTGAAAGGATGAACAGAACAATAATGGAGTGTGCACGGTGTATGAGATTGCATGCTAGTTTACCCTTAGAGTTTTGGGTAGAATCTGTGGATACTGTAGTTTACCTGATTAACATAAGACCCTCTATAGCTCTAGATGGTGGAATTCTAGAAGAGGCGTGGATAGGTAAAAAGGTAGATCTCTCATTTCTCAAAGTTTTTAGTTGTGAATCCTTTTTATACGTTGATAAAGAAAATAGAAAGAAGCTGGATGCTAAGTCTATGAGGTGCACATTTATTGGCTATGGCTCTGATGATTTTGGATTCAGGTTTTGGAATCTAGGAACTAACAAAATAATTAGAAAATGTGATGTTATTTTCAATGAAAAAGTGATGTATAGTGATCAACTCAAGAAGCTAAATCAATCTGGGCAGAGCAATGGAGAATTGGATGAGGTGACGGTCCAAAATGAGCTCACGAGTAGAAATAATCATAGACAGGAAAACACAGAGACCGATGTTTTCCAGGAAGGAACTGACATTAGCAGAATAGGAAATGATGCCGGTCATATAGTGACCGATGTCGGCCAGGAAAGAACTGACGTCGGTCATGAGGAACCGATGACAGTCAGTTACAGGCCTGGAAGTGACTGAGGTCGGTCACTATCAGAGAATTTAGGTGGACAACGTGTTGTGAATGAGTCTCAAATGCCCATCAGGAGGTCAAAAAGGGTAAGTAAACCTCCAATTCGATATTCCCCTTCATTATTCTATTTATTACTTACTGATGGTGGAGAACCAGAGAGTTTTGATGAAACAATACAGGTAGAATCCAAGAATCAGTGGGAGCGAGGAATGAATGAGGAGATTGATACCTTGAGAGAAAACCAAACATGGGATTTGGTTGAGTTGCCAGTAGGAAAGAAGACACTGATGAATAGATGGATCTACAGGTTGAAGGAAGGTGAGAATGGACATATGAGATATAAGGCCAGGTTGGTAGTGAAAGGATTTGCACAAAAACTAGGTATTGATTTTGGTGAGATTTTTTCTCCTGTTGTTAAAATGAATTCTATACGGATTGTATTGTCTTTAGTTGCTATTGATGATTTACATCTTGAGCAGCTTGATGTTAAGATAGCATTTCTTCATAGAGATTTGGATGAAGAAATATATATGGATCAGTCGGAAGGATTTGAGGTCAAAGGTAAGGAGAAGCTAGTGTGCAGATTGAAGAAAATCTTGTATGGTCTCAAGCAAGCTCCAAGACAATGGTATCTGAGATTTGACAGGTTTATGACAGAGCATGGCTATAGTAGATGTTAATCTGACCATTGTGTGTATTTTAAGAGATAGGATAATGGTAGATATATTATTTTGTTGTTGTATGTAGATGATATGCTAGTTGCAGGATCACACATGCAAGATATCTCTAAGATTAAGGTAAAATTAGCTCACACATTTGCCATGAAGGATTTGGGAGCAGTAAAGAAAATCCTTGGCATGAATATTAAGAGAGACAGGAAAAATCACAGGTTGATTTTGTCTCAAGAGGATTATGTGAACAAGGTGTTGAAACAGTTCAATATGTAGGATGCAAAATTGGTAAGCACACTTATGGCTGGACACTTCAAGCTAAGTAAAGAACAGTGTCCTAATTCACACGATGAGGTAGAGTACATGAGGAAAGTTCCATATGCTTCCACAGTTGGAAGCTTAATGTATGCAATGGTATGTACTAGACTGGATATTGCCCAAGTAGTGGGAGTTGTAAGTATATGGCTAATCTAGGAAAGGAACACTAGAAAGTAGTTTAATGGATCCTTAGATATCTGAGAGGGACTAGTAGTAGGCATTTGTGCTATGCTGGGTCAAACACTTCTCTACATGGTTATGTAGATTCAGATATGGCAGGTGATTTGGATGGCAGAAGAAGCACCACAGGATATGTTTTCACTATTGGTGGAACAGTGGTTAGCTGGATTTCAAAGTTGCAGAAGGTTGTTGCCTTGTCAACTATAGAAGCAGAATATATTGCAGTCACAGAGGCTAGCAAAGAGATGATATGGATGACACGGTTCATGTAAGAGCTTAGAAAGGAGTAAGAGAGTTGCAGACTATACAGTGATAGTCAGAGTGTAATTCATTTAGCTAAGAATTCAGCCTTTCATTCAAGAACCAAGCATATACAGCTTAGGTACCACTTCATTAGACAGGTATTGGAGGATGGTGAGTTGAAGCTAGAGAAAATCCATATAGATAAGAACCCTGCTAATATGTTAACCAAGTCGATAACAAAGGAGAATTCAAATCTTCATTCAACTTTTGTTGGTCTTCATGATTGAGTTTGAAGATGGAGAAGCTAGAAGATGTTGATGTACAGGTACAGGTGTAGCTATTTATCTCCAAATGGGAGATTGTTAAGGTGTAGAGCTAAAAGCTTCACCAAATGAGCAAGTTGCAAGTTGCAGGATTCACACAGTCATCGATGATGGTCAGGAACAGACCAGAGGCTGCCAACATCGATAGTAGATCGGCCGACGTCAATCACAGGCAAACTGGCAGGGACCGATGTCGGTCACCTGTGCGTCTAGAATCTATTTCCGTGGATAGAACAGAATATTTGCATGGAAAGTTGAACTGTTGGTATTGAGTCTGAGTTTCTATTTTAAGTAGAATTGACTTGAGCCCTTGATTAAGAGGTTTAATCTAATGGTTGATATTGTATGCTCATGAATCTCTAAAGTTATATATTAGGGATAGATCTTCATAGCTTAGAGAGAGACATAACTGTTATTGTAGAATAGTATTGTAAAATATATGTGTATCAATCCAGGTTGTTGGAATTGATTGTAATTGAGAGAGAGAACTCTTGAGGGAAAGAGATATAGGAAGAGATCTGTACATCTGAGAGAGGTGTGGAAGAAAATAAGTTTCTTCAATTCTAATTCCTTCTGTAAAGAGTTTAATACAAGTTTCCAGGGTGGTTTCTTGTATCTCTTGTTCTTTGCTATTTCTGATTCTAGTTACTTATCTTTCTGGTTTAATTTTGCATTTAATTGCTTTCATATAGTAATCAATTTTATTGGTTGATCCCCAACACTTTTTAGTCATATCCTATCCTAATCACTTACATTTTTATCTTTCACCTCCATCTCCCATTCCCCATCTTGTCTTCATCCCATATTAGCCTAACAATATCCACTTATCATTTATCATTACCCCTATCATTTCTATCTTATTTTGTCCATCCTTTCTATCATAATCACTATCTTAATTTCATTCTTAGTCATATCCACCCAATCATAGTCACATCTTGTGTATCCTAACTTCATCCTCTTGTACATATTTTATTTCTTGAACATTCTACTAGAATCCCATATTAGTCACATTTTCTCATCATCCTAGTCACACCTTTTCATAAGACCACCTCATCCATAATCAATCACACCTCACTTTGACCTTACCTTATCCATCAATCACACCATAGTCTTGATCATTCCCATATTATTTTATTGATATCACCCCCTCACACATTTTATAATAACCCATCACTTATGTTAATCCTATCTTGTCTCACCATTCACATTCTATCCTAAGTCTACCCCATCCATTGTCCTAATTATCGCCATACCATCTTGTTTCATTATCCCATCACCTTGTATATCCTTGTTTTACCTTCTTGTACATAATTCATGCTCTTGTATATACTTTTAACCACATCTTATCACTAGACCCATACATCATTATTCATCCCATAATCACATCCTAAGCATACCTCATCATCCACATCTTATCTTAAATCCATACTCGATCACTTATCTTGACTTTGCCTTCATCACCCATATATTCATCACCTCATCTTATCCTAGTTGGCTTCTAGGTCACATATGGGTCTAAACCATCCACCTTTCATTACCCCTTTATCATTTCATCATCACACTATCCTAATCACATTCATCACCTAATCCTACCCTATCCCATCTTGATCAAATTAGTCTAAGGTTTTGAGCTAGTCCTATCATCCAAATCACCCTATCATCCTACTCCACTATCATTTATCCTTTGGACAGATAATCATATCTAGTCAATATTTTTGTAACATCTTATCACCTTGTCCATCTCAATCTAGCAAACCCATCAGTCCAATCTAGTCTAATCATCTTACCTTATTCATTATTAGCACCCATCATATCATCCTCTTGCTAGTTTTGAATATTAGGTTCCCATCACATTCCCAATCCTTTTGCTAGCTTTACAATTAGGCATTGTTGATAATTTGTTAGCACT